>JAOEHV020130457.1:0-10522 GCA_025447995.2 Isaurus tuberculatus | reverse complement strand
CCAGCACCCTTTTGCTTTACCAGTGCCATCTTGTTTTTTCCAGCACCCTTTTGCTTTACCAGTGCCATCTTGTTTTTCCCAGCACCCTTTTGCTTTACCAGTGCCATCTTGTTTTTCCCAGCACCCTTTTGCTTTACCAGTGCCATCTTGTTTTTCCCAGTGCCCTTTTGCTTTACCAGTGCCATCTTGTTTTTTCCAGTGCCCTTTTGTTTTGACAGCCAATTTTCCATACCAAAGATAACACTTATATATTTTAAAGCAATTAAAACATATTTAAACCATTCAGACAACCTTCTTGCAAAATCAACGATCAACTAAGTTTATTACTTCATAGTGAATCTGTGAAATGATATATGATGCAAGTCTGCAGTATCTCTCCTAACGACTGTTGCTATAGCTTCAAGGTCTTGCTCAACCAATCACAGCTTTGGCATAAAAGTTGTCCTGTGTCAAACCCTACTTAGATAATAATTAGTTGTAAATATTTATAGAAATTGTGACAAGAACATAATGTATTAAATAAATATGCAAATTATCTTATTCATATGCTAATTAAGTGCCCTTTGTTGTTTTGGTCTAGCGAGAATGCTGTGCAAATTATTAATAAAAATTTATATATTTACTAACTAAAATTTATCTCTCATTTGTGTAATGACATTCTTTTCCACCAAAGTTTACTCAGCTTTCCATCCTTACAAGGTTGGTAAATGATTATCAGCTTCAGCTGGAAACTAACCTACAATCCAATAGATTAGTGTCCCGTCCAGGGGGAGTCAAGGACTCGCATCCGCTTAACACAACGCAAACCAGAGATAAGGGCCACTAGGCTTGTTAAAGGATTTAGCTTAGCTTTAGCTTTGTGTAATGTGAAATATTTACTAAAGGTCTGGTGGGCAAGTTGCAAAACCTCAGATTTTGCAGCATAAAGCAAATTATAATAACACTCTGTTCAAAACTATTTTAGTCAGACTTACATGTTCATTCACTTTGGTTATTTTCAAACAGCGATTGCAAAATAAATTGAATGATAGAGATGTAAATATCAATTACTTATTACCCCCTCTGGCACACAAAACAACCTTTGCTCCAGCTTTCACTATGAAAAACAATAAAGAGGAAATCATTTTAGACTATAAATAGTACAATCAGTTGATTAACTGAGTGTGTATTTATTAATATGTAGATAGTAATATAATTATACACAATTCAAAGAATTAAATCAATCCACTTCTAAGAGGAAAAAACTTGGTAAGCCATCTACAAAAAACCAAGCCATAAAGTGACTCACTCTCCATATGAGTTCTTACGGCTGAGTGAGTAGAGCATCCAATTGGTAATCAGAGAGTCATGGGTTTGGTCCCTGTTAGGGACTCAAAAGTTTTTTTTATCTAAGAAGGTTTATTTAATTCATCTTTGAAGGCAATCAAATCAAACTTATAGGCTAAGCATTACAGTGTTCTTCCCTGGGTTTTACCAAGACCAAGGGGTGGATGCTACTTAATCCAAAATGGTCAGGGGGGCCTACAGGGGGAAGGGGGTTGGCTGGCAAATTCCTAGGCTTTTAAGTGCTATTTCAATGTTTAAGTTTGTTTCTAAACCGTGCAGCCTGCTGTTTTTGTTGGATAAAATGAGTTTAATACCAATAAATCATCAATGATTCATTCTTGTCACTCGATTTGTATGTAGGTAACAAACAGTAGAAATTATGCATTACAGCTATTTCAGTGTCTCAAAAGTAAACAGAAGAAAACTTTTACTATACACCATGTCTTAAAGAACCCAAACCAATCCAAGTCCAAGATTTAACCAACCTAACCCAAGATTTACAGAAAAAGTTTTAGAAAAGGCCGATCTGTCTTTTTTGACATGTGATGGAAGTGAATGGCATAAGAGGGAAAGGAAGACCAAAGACTACATGGAAAGATATGATGAAGAAGGAAAGCAGTAAGTTTGGTCTGAATGAGGAGGATGCTCAAAACAGAAAGAAGTGAAATGAAGGAGTATCATCATGGTGCGAAAGTCAGTGACCCTTCATAAGAGGGAAAATATTGACTTACAAAATAAATGATGATGATGATGATGATAATATTTGACTTGAGCAAGTATTTACAACCTCGCAAATTTTATCCCAAGGGCTCTAAGCCCACGGCCAAGCAGTGTTATCTCTAAGCCAAGCTGCAGGTTTTTTAAATAAGCCAAGTGACCTGCCTGGGGGCTCTGGACAGGGAGAACACTGCATTTAATATAGGTTGAGTGAGCGTGATTTCACTCTGGTATAAAAAGCTGATTTATTATCTAATTGGAGGAGAAATGAAAAAGATTCTTAAATAAAGTTTTTTTTAAATAATTCTTTTTCATTTTTTAAGACAACCTTAGCTTCATCTTTCGAATATTCACTATTTTAATTTAGTTACTTTAATTGATAGGAATTCTGACACTTTCCATTAGAAGCCATTCATAAAGGACGTCACTGTTTTTGGGCACATTTTTAGGACCCCTGCACCCCCCTGTTATATTGTGTCACACATTTCAAACAATCCCCACAAAGAGGGGTGATATAAACTATATGGATTAAGAATAACTTATACAATGTACAATGTAATCATGCCCTAGAGCAAACGGCCTACACTGTCGGTCTGTAGTAGTAACTAGGTACAAAAAAACATAATAGTATCTATAATCTCTGATGACTTATAAATAAGTAACAACAGAAACATTACTTATTTCACAAGCACCCCTTGATTTTTCATTTTAAATATTTGTTATTCAAACTAAACCATCACTCATCACTTGAGCAAAAGAACTGTTAATCAGAGTATCATAATTTTATGTTGTAAGTGAAATGTGTTTAGGTCACACAACTCCAAACACTCCTTCTTTTCATTTTCTAGATGTGTCACACAATTACACAGACCCCCTCACCCCCGGACTTGTGACGTCCTTTATGAACAGCCCCTTATCTAAGAGGATGTTTCAGCAATCCCAATGTACAGTAATTGTGGATAAAAAGAGCATTTGGATAATTTGAATAAGGAGTAAACATTCAAAGTGATAATTGAGATTGTTTTTGAGAAATAAAATACTTTATAAAACCCTTTCACTGAAAAGACTGTTGAAGATCATTTTGGCATTTTGGGGAGCTGTGTGTATCACATGCATTCCCTGTATTCCCCCACCTACAGGCCTGATGTGATAATATTCATCATAAAATACTCCAAAAAATCATACCGAATTCCCTTGAGACTCCTTCTCCTATTCCTTTTGAACCTCCAGTTACTATGGTTACTCTGTCCTTGTATCGCAATGTTGTATTATTTGCACAATCTGATGCCATTACTTTAACACCATAAATTAAAAAAAACATTTTTATATTTTTATTTATGTTATTGTATACCTTTCTATGGCACCTTTTGTTAAAAAAGCCTTATCAGAATTCTTTGGTAAAAAAAATCTAAGTCAAAAATAAAAAAAATAAAACCAGTCCTATAAAACTTGCAATATTTCCTTAGTTACTCCCCTCTACATTGATTATACATACTGCGAGCTCATAAGAAACATATAGGTCTCATCTTGATGGGTGTGCTTCCGCTCATGAAGGCCGCATTAAAACAGACGTTTTCTCTGGTACCATTTTTGTAAAGAATAGGTGTCTATAATATTCATATGTCAATTATTCTAACTATTTCCCTGCGCGGAAATGCTTTTGTTGCGCTTCGGATCATGTACAGCTAAGGTTTGGGTCAGCGTAACATTTCTTTCTATATGAATAATCAACAGTACGTGTAATAGACCTCCTCGGACTGCTTCAATATTTTCCCAATACAGTCCTCATGGGAAATAAGGTTCTTTGTTTAAGCTGAACATTCTTTCGTGTCGTTCTCATTAACGCAGCTGAAACAAAGAACCTTATTTCCCAAGAGGACTGTATTGCTATTGGGAAAGCATTGAAGCAGTCCGAGGAGGTCTATTATGTAGCAAGTAATAAGCAAGTTTTACTTTTACTGAAACCTCATTCAGCTTACCCGTAATACGCCAAATGAAGAACTTCAATGCAAAAACTTGTCAAATATTTATTAATTTGAAGACAAATGAAAGCTCCTGAAAGGTCAAAGCGTGATTGGCCGAGTCTGGGCTCCCTATGGAGAATTTATTGCGTAACACGATACAACAACGTATACTATTGGCTAAAGTTAAGCGACCAATCATCTATGCTCATAGAAAACTTTTTTATTATATGTAGTGAGTCCGCTGTCCTTATACTCTCCAGTGTGAACTGAAGAGCGGATGTAGGTTTCGAGATGGTGACGACGAGTTCAAGAAATTTCTTTTTAGTTTTCATAACGATTATTTATTTTAGCCCATGTGTTCATGGATTTATTGAAGGCCTCTATTGTGGAAAAGAGAACTGCTATGATGGTGAGTGAAAAAAGGAGACATTTGTTTTTCCCAGGAGATCAGTTTATAAAATCAGTAGGATACTTGACTTCATTCATTGAATGATTTAGATGATAAATAAAGTTATGTTCCACTAATGATCATCTGTCATTTCCGCATTTCAGTTCTTGGAGTCACAAGGGATTCTTCTAAGGTAACAATTTTCTCATGAGTTAGCAATTTATATTGTTTACTTTTAATCATTATCTTTCGTTGAAATCAGCTGTAAAATAATCAGTTAATTTCAATAAACTCAAAGTGTAAACTCTTTGGATTTGTTGGTACACGTGTATCAATAATAATATACCCCAGGGACAAAAGACTTGAAAACTTTCGTAGATCTTCTTTGTTTTTAATCTGTTACAAGGTTTTCGTGATATTTACTTGATTTTATAAATCAGAAAAAAGGTTTGGTTTCTTTAGAGCGCAAGAAAAGATTTTCATGTCAAATTCACCATACAGTCGATCCAATATGTTTTAGATTACCGAAATTACTTGTAGGGATGAAAAGTCAACTTTTAGCCTTTCATTTTATCGCATCTCTGATACAAAACTTGTTTGGATTCAATAAATGAGACGAAACTGGTTTGAAAGATATTTCTTACTTTTTGAACTGAGATCCAACTACAACCTACTTTGGTTTTTTAATAAAACTGTGGATTAAATAATTCATCTGATCTAAGTTTAATCGAAAACTAAAGTCCTGTATAGGCCATGATGGTTTAAGTGTGAAGATGATTTTTGTTATAAATTATAAAATCTAATCGTTTTTAGTCCAAATTTTCAACCCCTTTGAACTAAAAACACAAAAGTAATGTTTTTGATTTCATTGAAATGGTAAATTCAAAAGCTTTTTTGCAATCTTGTACAAGAGCTCGGATGCAAGGGAAGTTAAAATTAATGATTATTTTGTAACAAAAAATATTAGTCGTCATGAAATTTTAAAGTTTACTAGTTTTTCTTAAGTATTAATTTGAATAGTTTTAGTCTTTGCAGAATACATAAAAAAGGTTAAACATTTAAAATGAGTATTTAGGAACCTCAAGAGTTATGTTAAACTGCAAAATACCAAATCAAGGCTCTAATGATGACTGCCACAGAGTCAGGTAGTTGAAAAATCAGTTAACCCATCATGGTACTTTAACTCATGAGCTCTATCCATTTACAAATGTTTTTGTTATAAATAAAATACAAACAGTTGTAAAATATAAGATGTTTGAATGTGTGATTATATAGAAAGCTTGTGTGCCTGTGGTATTAATCATAGTAACCTGATTTACCTTCTGAAAACGTCAAACCTCAGATCTGTTTAATTGTATTTTTTTAGGCAGATATATCAAAGGCATACAGGAAACTCGCAAGAAAGTTTCATCCTGACAGATACAAGGTAAACCAGACTTGTTTCTTTAGCTAAGTTATTTTACATGTTTTCATATATTTTTTATTATAAGTTACTTGACAATAATGTTTTTTTATCTTTCATAACTGGTTTAGGGTGAAGATGCAGAGGCAAAATTCCAGTTGATAGCTACAGCATATGAGGTAAAACTTTAGTTTAGTGATGCTTTTGTTGTTGTTTTGTTGGCAAAATCAAGGTTACCCAAATTAAACAAGGGTTATTAGACAATATGATTATTATGTGTGTGAGATTTAGCTCATATACATTAGGTGATCCTTCAACCAACTTTCTACCTCCCACACCAAAAAGAACTCAAGTGCAGAGTGCAGGTTCTCTCTATTCAAGGGCTAAGTTGCTAATAATTCTGAGCTAATCAATTTGTTCATTAAAATGTGTTTATAAATAGTGTCATATAGCAATCAGTTAAGTGTTACCTGATTCATTGAAGTCAGAAGATTATCTCTAAATCACTAGTATCTAGAACCTTTAGCAAGCTATGACATTCATTCCCTAATTTGCATGTTGGAATCAACAGGAGATTTCAATTTTTGTCTCAGTGATTACATGCTTCATGTTGGACGGTGGTTAACTTGCTGAAAACTCATTGGAATTTAGAATAACTCATTTTTGTTACTTTTCACTGAGCACTGTTCTCCACTCTAAGTTTGAAGCAGGCTCAAGTGTTTTTTCTAATGGCATACCAGATTGATTAACAATTGATCGTGTACCAGATTACATGTATCATTTTCAAAAATCATGTTTAAATTGATATATAACCTGCTGTGGGTGATTTTTTTACTTTAGACTTTGAAAGATGATGAGCAAAGAAATGACTATAACTATATGTTGGACAACCCTGGTAAGTTAATCTATGTACATTGAACCTTTTCAATTGTTTCAAATGTCTTGAGTACTACAAGCTAGTTGTACATCTTTGAACAAAACTCAAACATGGCACAGTGTAGAACTGTGGCGCAGTTACTAGCAAGGAGACAACCCAATGGGCTATTTACAAAGTAATAAAATGCATTTGGCTAACCAGAGAACACAAAAATATCAGGTATACAATGGAGTTAACTTATTAGTAAAAGGTAATTGTTCAACTCCAGTGTGCTTGTTGGATAGTTTTTTTAAAAAGATGTTCCTTTAAGTGTATTGGTCAGGGCTTCTGACAGGGTGCGGGAAAAAAATGGAAATTGTGCGGGATTTCAAAGGCAAATTGTGCGGTAAAAACAGTCGATTGTGCGGGATTGCGCAATTTTGCGCCAAAAAAAATTGGTCTCCTGCTTCTTAATAAATTAAACATTGAATTCTTTTCCAACCTTTTTTTATCGCAACATAGTCAAATTCCTCCTGTAATGATTAATTTACTTCTAGATTTTACTTCAGCTGTATTTCATCTTATAGCTTGAAGTTTAGAACCTATTTTATACTGATTCTGTGTCCGCTAGAGCTGTCAGATGAGCAAACGAAAAACACTCGAGGCGATTGCCCCATAATGCATTGTAGACCTCTAAGTACGTCATGTATGTCCAAATAGTCTGTACCACTCGACTAAAAACTATTTTGCACGATAACTGCAGCCAGGCAAAGCGAAGATGAATTACTCTCAATGGAAGCTGTTTGTTTTTATTCCACTACGATATACATAAATTACAACGTTTGACAAACCTTCCGTCGCTGAGAAAGACAAAATTGATTTATTTTGCATTACAAAGCCATGTGCCCCTATTTAACAACAACTGTGATTCGTTATTTGCGAACAATCCACACAAACCGCCAATGATATGTAGAATTAGAAGTAAACTAGTGCCCAGGACGGCGCAAGCTGTTTGTGTAAACGAATCGACGAATTATTCGATCGAAGTGAGGACATTTTTGGGTCTTAACGAAGGTAAACAGCCTCAAAATAGTCTACAAATACTCTAGAAATCTTAATATTCGATAGAAAAACCTGTTTTGAATAAATTTTTGAGTAAATATTTCACTATTGTGCGGGATTTTGTGAATTGTGCGGGTTTGATTGAATTGTGCGGTCCCGCACCCGCGCACCCTGTCAGAAGCCCTGATTGGTAAGTAGGCATGCAATTGAATCAACTCTAGTTTAAAATTTAATCACTACATTTAGTAGAGTACAAATTAAAGCTGAAGTTTTGACAGTGTGTTAGCCATTTGCCAGAGCAAATGTTGTACTTACAAAGGGCTAGCACTCGAAATGTCAGTTTTGTACAGAACTGTACGTCTTTTGATATTTCAACCTAGAGTTCATTAAACTGTGTGTTGGTTTGTAGTGTTTTGATAATTTTGGTAATAACTAATAATAAAATTATTCATAATTTTCTTTGTCAAGTATGATTCAAAAAAATGTACGAGAGTTTTGAGACACCTTAATCTTTATGCTTTGCTTTCAATGTTTCAGAGGAGACCTATCGGCATTATTACTACTATTATAGACACAGAGTTGCTCCTAAAGTCGATGTTCGTGTGGTTATTGCAGTCACAATATCAGTTATCTCTGTACTCCAGGTACTGATGGCTTGCTTTATTACTTCAACTTTATTTCATGTATAATTGTTCAATTCACTATTAATTAAATACTTAAAGTAAAATGATTATAATTTATTTCATCATCAGTAATGATAATAAAATTTGTCTTTATCATGGATTGTTGAGTTAAAATCAGGTAGCTAGAGTTGTTAAAAGTTGTACTTTGCACCTCAATGATTTGATTTTAAATAATGTAATAAAGGGGGGTCACTTGCCATTCGTCCTCTCTCGCAGCCAGAGGCTGAATTGCTGAGGACGCAGCTCAACAAGGTCAGACTGAAAAAGTTGTGCTGCCGTGTAGGTGCTTGGCCCTAGAGCACGATCCATACATGACCTCGGAGCACAGCACCACAGCCAGATTTAATCAGCTGGGAGTCGATTTTGCTGAGGGAGGAAAACCGGAGTACCCAGAGAAAAACCCTCGGAGTCAGATTGAGATTGACCAATCTCAGCCCACGTGCCGAGCCCGAGAATAGAACCAGAGTCATAGAGGAGGGAGGTGCGAGTGATGACCACTACACCAACCTGACTCCCTTTTTGACTTAAGGTCTCAAGTTTTGGTTGAGATTTTGCTAATCTTTATCTGACTTTGAGGGTTTTCATCATTCCTTAATAAAGTCAACTTTTATGTCAATATCTGAGCTGTCTCCCAAATTAAATCTTATGGACCTTAGCTAATAGCTAAATCAATTGAAATGTAATAAAACCATTATAATTACTATAATTTATTATAAAAACTCAGTCTAACATTTGTTTATTTTTCTTGCTTAATAATGTGCATTGAAAAATATTGTGTCTTGTCTTGATTTGAGGTATGATAGAGCAATCTGTTTTCACTTGGTCATACAACTGTAAATTACATAATTATTGAGTTGTATCACTCCTTTCCAGCTGGTAATCAAGTAATGAATAATTTATTTTAACATAATTATTCAATTAGCTAAAGTAGATGTTTTGCCAATAAAATTCTTTAGAAACTATTCCTTTTCAGTTAATAAGTTTACATCTTCTTGTCTCAAAATTCTGCAGTATCTTCATGGATGGTCACGATACAATGAAGCAGTGAACTATGCTCTAAATATGCCAAAGTACAGAAATAAGGTACATGTTACAGCTGTTTCATGAAATATGTCATAATTTTTCTATGTCACTCTTTTAATGGAAAACAGCTGACAAACAGTTCTTGTTGCACTGTTTGGTTTCTCTATGGTTTTCTCATTGAGTCCTCTCTGAAGTTTTTCCTTTTTTTCTAATAAGAAGTATCCTAACTTTCCTCCCTCGGTAAATTGGTTGCATGTGTTAATTTCAAACAAAAAGCTACTTAGTGGAAATACTATCAAGCAAAAAATAAAACAAAAGTCAGCAGTACTGCAGTACAGTAAAACTAGTCATGGTTATAATTATAGTTACCCCATCTCTGCTAATATCTTCTCGCTAGGCATTACGAAGGGCCAAAGAAGAAGGATTGTTTGATAATCAGAAGAAGAAGGGGAAGCGATCCAAGGTATGTACAGGAGTATAACAAAGGTAAATTAAATTTTAAGTTAACACAAACCAAGGTGTTGTATTTTATTTTATTAGTAATTTATATAATAGCAATATAATTTGGGATTTTCATTTACCTGATTATCTGTATATACATCCAAATTTAGGAAGAAGTAAAAGAGGAAGAAGAAGCCATTTTAAGGAAAGTTGTTGAAGATTCAATTGATATCAGGTGAGCTAATAGTTGCATAAATTATGTATCACATGATTTCTTTCACCTTCACTTACTCTAGCTGTCTCAATCTCATTCATACCCAATGGCATTTAGGGACACGACAAAGTTCCTCCCTCCCCCCCCCCTACTTGTCGCTGCTGCCCTATTTTACTGCTACTTCTTAAGGGTTAGCAGTTGATTTTTTTTGCCAATGTTTTTATTATGGACTTTCATTCTTCTCCTGTTAATAATTCAATATAATTTTAATTCATTTATAAATGGAAGAAGTTTGAAAAAGGCTAGTTTTTACTGCCAGTAAACAAGAATGGTTAAAACGCCCACATTTGGTTGTAAACTCAATTTACCCAGGTGGAAATCTTAATAAGATTCTTATAAGATTCTTACAAGATTCTTAATAAGTTTTTTGTTAAGATTCTTACAAG
>JAOEHV020130262.1:0-14633 GCA_025447995.2 Isaurus tuberculatus | reverse complement strand
AAAATGAAATAAGCTGTAATCTTTACTTTATTTTGAAATCTCAAACTGCTTACACTTTTACTCTCTTTTATTAACACTTTTTCAAAGAGCGTTTTTCACTTTTTTTCTTTCTATAACATATAAGAATTCTGTCCTCACACCGCCTGCCTAGACTAGCTTTGCTATTTGTAGGCGGTGTGATAAATGTAACAAATGTCATAAAAATAATAAAGTTGAAGTTGAAGTTGAAGCAAAGCCCGAACACAGAAACGGGATCAATTCCCTGCTCTTTTCTACAACTTCCCCCATAATAAAGAAACTGGACCTACAATTTCCCGTTCTTATCTGGGAACATCCGTAAACATGATTTCCTTTTCTACTATTTTACATGAGGTGCGTCATTTCACGTACATTTTTATTGTAAAAACTCTTGTTTTAGTTGGCAACATATTTGTTTTGCTCGCTCCGGTGCGCAGTTTGTCGCCCTTTAATAGTCTCGTTTATGTTCGTTAATTCTGAGCATCTTTTAGGCTCAAGTTGCTTTAAAACAAATTCCAATATAGAAAAGAATACATTAAACGGATGTTCATTTGGATTTAAGTATTTTTTTTTCAGCGCGGTCACTCGCTGGCTGTACCACAACACCTCCCCCCACGTGTTCCAGTCAAGACATTTCCGGTTCAACCAGATGTGGTGTCAAGTAACCTGGAGTATGTTCAACGGAAGTCAAACAGTTTATCCATTTCAGAGTCTATATAAACACTCGTCTTTCTATATAGCTTTTAGATACCGCATCGTTCGACGCAAACATGATGCGATTTTATACTCTATTTGCAGTGGTGGTCTGTTTGACTGTGTTTTCGCTCTTAGTGCAGTGCTATGAGTTACCTGAGTTTAGCGAAGACATCATAGAAGGAGATATATCCTATGAAAAAGGTGAGCTGATTATGTTGAGAAACACCCAATGTTACCTTGAAAGGAATGTCTTACAAACACTCATACTGATAACGAGAATAATCACTCTTTGAAAACCTTTAAAAAAATTTAAATTGCGTCTGTGTTTGCAACTCGTAGTTGGTCATGTTGAAAGTTTTCAATAGCTCTCGCGTAAGTAGCTGATGTTTTAAGCAACTATTGCCCTAGCGATACACGGTTTTTTAATAAGAACAACTTTATAAGTTTCTATTCATTTTTTATTGTTTTGGTCAGTGTTTTATACCATATAATCTTCTGATTAACTTTTCATTTCATAGCCACTTTAATGAATGGTTTATATCATAACTTATAATCTTCCTATTCAACAAGAGAAAATTGTAAAAATGTATTTTAAATATTTTGTTTGATTTATCATTTTTATTCAGTGACTATAATGACCAACTTGCCTTGAAAGTCAATAAAATGAAAAAGTAAATGCCTAAATAGCGATTTAGTTAAACAAAAGAGGCTAAGAATATTTTTTACTCTTTTCATTCTCTTTTCCGTATCTCAGGTAGAAGAATGAAAAGAAATGTGCTTAGTGACCGACACAAGCTTTGGCCCAACGGCGATGTGCCTTACGTAATGGCGAAAAGCATCAGTAAGTACGATTTATTCAGTTACCATTAGATCTCACTGGGCAACTTTGCAATGGCCAGTAAGACGTCAAATGGTACATTCACTTAGAGTTCATGACCTAGGCCTTGAGTACTAATTGTTTTACAGTAATTAGTCTCATTCAACTATGAGCCCCAGGGGGGTACTCGAAGTATACATAACGAGGGGGGGGGGGTCCGACGGAGCTTCATATTGCAAACCCAAATAAATACACGAGCCTGAAATTTTAGACCCAAAAAAATACAAGACTTAAATACCTCAATACTGATTTATTCAATCAAACAGAACTTTTTAATGCATGATTTTCCATCAATAGGCTAATGAAATTTGTATGTCTGTTAATGTCTCTTCATCCAAAGTGACATGAAAGAGCAGCTAAAGTGACATGAAAGACATTGATGGGCATCATTGTAATGAGTCATAGAGAAAACAAAGGTTGGATAAAGTTATCCACAGTAAAGATTTTGTATATATTTTATCCGCTAGATAGCACTATTCATCCTTCGTACAACTGGCCCCTGCTAAATAATTTCCGCCGGACTCCTTGAGCTTTTTAGCTCTTCATAGTTATTATAGGGAACCTGACATGTCTTATTAGCTGGGCAAGACTTAATGACAGCTGTTTCGGTGTAGTAGAACGTAAGGGTTTACCCACTTACGGGTTAGCTGTCTGGGTTAGATCTCATTAGCTCTGCGAAACTCACCGACAGCTATTTTGGTGTAATAGAAAGGTCAGGGCTTACCCAATGACGGGTTAGCTGCCTCGGCTAGGTGTTATTAGCACGCGAAACTTTTTCAGACCTTTTTAAGCCTCGCTAGCATGACATAGAAAACAATCAGGCTCAGGTCCCCACACGAGATGATACTCAAATAGTAATAGTGTAATGAATGTGGAATGTGGCTGCAGTGATTATCACAAGTATTGGTAGCACATGCGTAATGGTCAGTAACTTGCAACCACTAATATCGTCAAAGGCCACGTTGGTGGTGGGCATAACCTCTTTAATTAGAAGCCAATCAAATCTGCAGGATCTACCAGTAATTTATATTAAAAGTGGATATAAAATCTGTCTCACTTTTATACCTCACCAAAAGCTCCTATTAACAAGACTCCTGTTCTAATTCAGAGTCGCGGCCAAATTATGTCAAAGTAATCAAGCAAGCTATACAGGAATGGGAACAAAACACTTGCATTCGATTTAAAGAGAGAAAAAATGAAAAATCTTACGTTTACTTTTATTACGGAAAATAGTAAGTGAATATTGATTTTCATTAATTTGATGATCTCCTTGTTTCCTCCATTCCCTTACACTGGATCACTTAAGATATGTAATTTAATACTTCAGTCTAACGCACCTGCCAAAGTAACCCGCGGCCTTTGCTTTCAAATCAAGAAATACATAGATACGTTGTAGAGTTACTATTTTTTAGTTTTTTGTTTCCTTGTTTTTTGTTCGTTTATTCAATAATTTCTCCATTCATAAAATATTAAAATGGTATAAAATGTTTAAAAAGTTAAAAGTTAAAACGAACGTTTTCGACTTATAAAGTCATCTTCAGGTTAAAATTATTATAATTATTATCATCTTTTGTCATCTATCTCTGATTTAGACTTGTTAATCAATTTATTGATGCGTTCCAGTGATTTTTTTAAAAACTGAGTGTTTTAACAATCGACTTGGTTGAATAGAATGTTTCGCCCTATGTAATAGAATCCATACAGGTTCTGGATTCCGGATTCTGATCTTCTGGATTCTGGATTCCAACCCTCTGGATTCCGAATTCCACTCTTTTGTATTCCAGGTTCCACTGAGATAAGCCTAAATCACTGGATGTCGGATTCTGAGCACTTTGGATTCCGCATTCCAAATCAAATCTGGATTTCGGATTCCACAATTGTGGATTCCGGATTCCAACAATCAAATTTTGCTGGATTCCGGATTCCGGATCCTGTTACATGGGGCGAAGTGTTTGATTGACTGATTTGATTGATTAATCAATTGTTTTATTAATTGATTGATTGAATAATTGGGTAATTTGCTGATTGGTTAAATCATTGCCTTATTGGTTGATTACGTTACTTATTGATTGACTGACTGACAGATCGATTGAATAGTTTTTTTATATGTGAGGCCTTATCCGTTACTTAAGAGTTCGTTCATACTAGGCGTTCCTAAGGCGTTCAGTCTCACTAGGCGTTCCTTCACGCAAGGTGTCGGGCGGTTTCATCAATATTACTTGCAGCAAAGCTAGCACATGAGGATTTTTAAACATTGCTTGCGCACATGCCACCAAGGATAGTGTATTTGGGGCAAAAAATACTGCCTATTTATAATACTGACCTGCTAAAACATCTCTAAGGACTATTTCCAGTAGTAACTGTGAAACTCATTAACAGCTGTAAGGCAATTGTTGGAGCTAGCTACTATGGCGGACCGTCCACAGTCTCTCTTGGGAATCGCTGTGATGACTTCGGTGTCGTTGTACATGAGCTAGGTCATAGTCTTGGTTTCTTTCACGAACACGGCCGATTTGACCGCGACAAATACGTTCGGGTCTACTGGGAGAACATAAGTAAAGGTAAGTCGTTCTTACTTACCATGTTTGGTAAACAGCTGTCAATAACAAGCTCTCCTGTCACATTATGTCCTTTTTTTAACTCAATTTCGAAGCTTCTGTAACTTTAAACTACGGTGTACTTTATCGGTTTCTCATGATAATTATCATTATGATTGTGTTGATGATGACGATGACTTTGAAAAGGATGTTGGCGATGTAAAAAGTGTTGATGTTGTTGTTACTGTTGTTGATGACGATGATGTTAGTGGAGATTATGATGATACTGATGATGATGATAATGATGATGGTGAGAGTTGAGATAATGCTGCTTTTACTATTGCTGTTGATGATGGTAGGGATTATCTTGATAGCAAAAAAATTGTTTTTGTTGTTGATAATGATGATAAATTTGTAATGGAGATAAGTTTGTTATTGATGATGATAATGATGATGATTATGACAATTTCCTTAGCAGAGATGTTGTTGTTGTTGATAATAACGATGACGATTAAGATAGTTGTGATAAATTTATAGTTGTTGATGATGATGATGAATCATGATGATGGCTTTCACATTAGTGGACATATTGTTTATAATGATTTCCGTTTTAGACTATTTGGGGGCATTTACTAAAACAAGAAGAAGAGCAAAGACGCTAGGTTTCCCTTATGATTACAAATCTGTGATGCATTATGGGAAGTATAAAGCGAGTAAGAACAGAAAACTAACCATTGAACCACTTGATTCATCTATCAAGAGTCTCGGCGGAAGCAAGTTGAGTCCTCTCGATATATCAAAAGCTAATGTTCTTTATAACTGTTTTGGTAAGTTAATTCATTTAGTTTTTTTTTTTGAGTTTTTTTATTTCTTGGCTAAGCTAAGCAGAATCCTTTTACTAGACTAGTGGACCATGGGGCCGGTACTTATCTCCGGTTTCTGTAGTGTCAAGCGGATGAGGGTCCCTGACTCCCCCAGGATGGGACACTATTTTTCTTTAGAGAGAGGTAGATAAACTTTGTTTTAACTACAATGATTCACCAAAGAGCAATGGAGAAACGTTAACCAGAATGCGTTATGGAAATTTTTATTTTGTTTAATACTCGATGTTTTCATTAAAGTTATCATCACAAACTATTTGATATTGTAAAGTGATAAAAATAAAAAAATATTTTGGTGCTCCGGAAAGCGGTCTGGTTAAAACCAGACTACTGGACCGATAGGAGGGCCGAGGGGTTGGCGGAGTGGTAAGATCTCTGCCTCCCAACCCTAAGATACCGGGTTTAATCCCCAGCCTGGTTGGGGGTTAAACATTTGGTTGAACTTCTTTCCCGCTATAGTTCACTCAGATTTCCATCTTTCCAAGGTAGGTAAATGAGTGCCAGCATACATGGACCGCATTAAAGCGGCTGCCAGAGGCGCCTAAATGTGCTTTTGGTCCACTGGGGTAAACTGATTATTGTAATGGGCCTTCGAGCATATCCATATGGAAAAGGTGTAATATAGATGTATCACTCTACCGGTGCCTATGGCCCTGCGTATGAAATCACATCGTTTTGTATCGGATTGGATTGTAGCCATGCAATATGCAATTATTTTCCGAAATTAGGATAAACAGTTTTCATAAAACAGTAGCCAGACTGACAGACACTTCAAAGGACTCGTTTTTACTTTTTAAGTTAATCAATCTATTTGATGCTTGACTTGCAGCTTACCCAGAATTCCCCAAGGACTTTACTTGGCATACCAGCCTTCAAAATGGTCAGCATTGCATCCCTTTGTTTGAGTCACGTGACCGAGGTTGGAAAACTAAGTACCTTTGTTATCCGCTGCTGATGAACGATATTGGCATCTTCAGATCCCCCAGAAGACGTTACTGGCTTAACCGTTGTACATTGGTGGAGGGAGAGAGTTCATCAAAATTTAATTACTTGTGTTATCCACGGAGCAGTATATATCAGTTTTATTGGTCAACGAGGGGACCATATCCAGGAACAAAATGTTTAAAATTGACCGACGGAGTAAAACAGAAAGATTATTATCTATGTGCAGCTAGGACATATGGAGTTAAATTACGTAAGTCGGCGCATGGTAATTAATTCTGAATAATACATTTTCCACTTATAGTTAGTCTGGGCTTCCTGTGGTGTAACAGAACAATTTAAAAAGGAACAGCTGAGATCTAAATACATATTTCCATGTTTCAGTACTTCCATACTAAAGATGTATCAGCAACTCCAAAAAGCTAGTGAATAAGTACTACAATAGAATTTGCTTTAGCCTTTTAGTTTCGTAGTTTTAACAGCTCCAAGTGACTATTTTCAAAAAAAGCCGCGCCTATGGGGGAATGGGAACTAGGAATATCCTTACTGATGTTTGTTTGACTATATGGTCGTTAGAGCTTGCTGCCGACAATTTTTAATAAGAGACGGCTAGAACTCATTTTATTAGCATATTTTAATAGAGAAACACGAAGGCCTATTTCTTTGTGTAGTTTTTTCTGCTGATGGGTTCCTAGTTCCCATGCTCTTTGCTAGGAAACAAGGTGCGCGACTTTTTTTTTCAAAAAGGGCCAAATTTGAGTGTTTAAGCCATTAAAACTCCGAAACTAAAAGGCTAAAGCAAAATCTAGAATTTATAATTAATTTTTTTAAAACTTTTTTTGCTTTATCCGAATCGACAAAAACCATTTTGGTGAGATATAAACTTTAAGGTGTGTCAATATTTCAATGTCTCCATACATACTGCGTGCAAATATCTTCATATCTTTGAATTGTAGGTGTGCACGGCCGGTGGTCGCCATGGTCGCCATGGTCACAATGCTCACTCAAGTGTGGTGGTGGCGTGCGCGTCAGTCACCGTACCTGTTCAACTCCTAAAAATGGCGGGAAAACGTGTGCAGGGCCAACTGTTCGGAAGAAGATGTGCAATATTCAAGCATGTAAACGTAAGATTTCTTAATTATCAGGGGGTATACAAGTGCGGGAGGGTGAAGTGAAATGGGGTTGGAAAATCCGAGAGAGAAAGATGCAAGAAAGAGAAGAGGGACGAAAGTAAGGATGCGACTCGTATTATTCTGTCTCCCCTCTAACACCCTGTGTAAATTTGTTCCATGCAGTTTACGATCGTTCTCTTTTGCCCAATATGCGTTTGAAAATCGTTGGCGGCGCCATATTGTTTATTTGACGTCACTCCTGCGCTAAAGTGTTTCTAAGATACCGGCATCGGAAGCAGTGTGGATGTAATTGCCTAAACAATGAACCATAATTCAGAAACGAACAAATATTAAATAAAAAATTGCGTGTGTAACTTCGAATTTCCCGCTTAATTAGAAAACTCTGAGTAAAGTGTGACGTCACGCAAACAAAATGACAACGCCCGCGAACTTCATATCGCTAAGAAAGCCATAGAAATTGACCTAAAACTGGAACAGGCAGGCTCAAATCCTAATTTAGAGCTTAATTGGAGGAAGATTCAAAGACAGTTAAGATTTTTACTAACGCGAAATGCTCATAAAATCCGGGGTTACCTTTAAATTTGGTCGTGTCATTAGTACTGATTTCTCTAGCTAAATATTACCGGTTTTACGGTTTTACCGTAGTGTTATTCTTAAACTTGACCGTGTAAATGATTTCACTTGCTAATTATTACAGCCTGGCCTATTTGGACTTCTGAGTTCCGATTTTTGGGAAGATCTGACACCACGCCTACAGGAATGAGTTGCATTACAATTTTCGATGAAGAACGCTTTCGACTGTGCCTGAAAACAACTGGTAGAAGAGATGTGGACTTCATGGTCTCGGCCAGTGGTAACGTGACAGGCATGCGCTGTACGTCTTTTCCTGGACCACGTGTCTCTAAAGGAAAATCGCAGGAAAAATTTCTCTGCTTGCCCAAATACTCTCCTTATAGGTTGGTTTTTAAACAAAATTCTTTTTCTTATTTAAGGCTTGATAAGAATTTAAATTGTTGCAAATATACCATATATTGTTAATAGATACAGCAACGTTTCATGTTTTACCTTCACATATTAGGTAGGAATTCTTTATTTAACGTCTTTACGCACAGAGAGTGGCTGTCCAATCTCCCGAGCCAGAGGCTCGTGTTTCGGGGTCGACGCTACAGATTTTTGCGTGGAAGTCGATGGAGGGAGAAAAACTGGAAATCCCAGAGAAAAACCATCGGATTCAGATTAAGATTGGCAAATCTCAGCCCACAAGCGAACCCCAGGTTTCGAACTCGGGTCCATCATGGTGGGAGGTGTGAGTGACAACCACTAGGCCAAACTGAGTTCCCCCAGGATCAACTGCTATCATCATTATTTTAGAGTGATTATTTAACTGTTCAAAGAAAAGATTCAAACAGTCTCTTTTTAAAAACTCTGAAGCTTACCACTTTTGTGCTATGAAGATCTCATGTAAACGAATTTAGGGAACATATATAGAGAATATTACAAGGTGGCGCGAACATATGTAATTTATCTTCGAGTGAAAAAAAAATATTTCACGAGTTAGCGCAACGAACGAGTGAAATTTTTTTTAAAAGAGAAGATATACTTCATATGTTCAAGCAAACGTGTAATTTTCTTTTTATTACATAGATATGAGTGTTTCGAAAATAATAATAAAAAAACTAGACGAAAATTATGTCCAAAAGTGTCTTTATTTTGCAAATGGTGAAAATATTACAACAGGAACAGCAAAAGATGTTTATCTTAAAATTTGTCAAAAATACAATGTATATAAATACTGAAAAGTTTCTCTAAATTTTGTGACTTTTACAAATATCGCCGTTTTGACTGACTAGTGTTTTGACAACGCGCGCCGAAATGAGCGGGAAAAACAAAGGAATGACGTCAGCGATATGTTCACTAGTGAGGATATGGAAAATATGTCACTCGTATCCCGGATGCAGTTTCATATGAAATCTAAGAGTGGCGTATTTTGAGTAAAACACTCATATCTATGTAATAAATAAGAATATTTTAAGAATATCTAAGACTGAATTATTGAAAATACTTAGGAACACAAGGAACACTCCTGCCCGTCACAAAAATACATGTTCTTACGAATAAAAATAGTAATTTTTTTTGTTTTAAAACTGCAAAGCTAAAAATACTATAAATGTGTATGCTTTAAGGCAATTATATCGAGTTGCGCCCATTTCATAAAGAAGTTATATGATACCAATTTAAGTATGAGTTTGTTTTATATTTTTTATTACGATTTTTGTATTTATTATTTTATCAAAACTATGTTACCTTTCTTGATAATGCGTGTCGTTCAGTTTTCAGATTTCTACCACTGGACCAATACCCCGGATGAGGTGCTTACCATTCGGCAAGGCTTTGAAAGGAAGGGAAAACGCTTATCTTTGTGCAAATACCAAATTTGGTAAGTTTATAGTAATCAAAATCTAAGAATGTTATAATGCTGGATATCTTCGTGTTATAACTATATTATATTTCTCCGGCATGAAAATACATAAATCAAACTTTTAGGGTGTGCATCTGCGCCCATCTTCAGGATAAAATGGTATGACTGTAAACGACCTGCCAAGAACTCTTGCTTTAATGTCTTTACGCGTAGGTAATGGTTTTCAAATCTCCCAAGCACGTGGCTCATGATTTACGCTGTCAACAGTAATGATTTTGGGGTAAAAGTTCATTCAATGGAGGGAGGAAAATCGGAGATCCCGTATAGCCCAGTATTCGAACTCGGGTCCGTAGAGGTGGGAAGCGTAAAAGATATCCACTAGGCCAGCCCGACTTGCCATGTAGATTGTATGAATATTTAAGTTAAAGGGTTAAAAAATGAACGTGGGTTTTTCAGAACTATATGCAAATTTAGGTTAGAACGATAAAAAAAACAATGAAATGTGAAACTACGTATGAAAATAAAATTTTAAACAGAATTTTTTTTATGTCCTTGGTAAAGTTTATTGTCCCTGTTCGTGTTAGCCTTTTCAGTAAACCAACTATCCACGCTCTTTGTAACTTTCTTTAAATGCTACTAATACTAAAAATGTTTTTTGGCTCAAATCATTTAACATATAGTTTTAAGTACTTCTGCGAAAAATTTTTGAATTTGGTCAAATTTTTTTTTTCTTCTGTGGCTCAAATTAGCAAAATTTGGGGTCATCTTGGTTAACGATTGCGTTTTCGGGGGACTGGGTTGTGACGTCATTCCCGGACTTTCTACTATTGCTCAACGTGTTATTTTCAAAACACAAATAGGCAAAATGTTATGTACTTCTGAATCGAAAATCTTTGACTCACTCGTGTCCATTTTTGCTGTGTTTTGAGCGTTTTTTTTTTGATCCAAATTAAAGATTTGAAGACGGGAATGACGTCACAACTCAGCCCCCTAAAACGCGGTTGTTAACCATCAAAAAGCGAGTTTCAAATGCTTATAAAAAATCGAGAATACGACTGATTTTGAAAATTTTTTTTTTAAACGACCTAATTTCCAAACACTTTCAGTAGATGAAAAAAAAATATTTGGTGTTTGTAGCACTTTAAAACCAATGATTCTCTTTACCAATGATTTTGCTATTCACTGGTAAATGTTATAACCATGTTCCGCCAAAGCCAAAACTGTTTGCCAATCGTAAGCATTTTAGATGTTTACTTTGCATTCCAACGTTAAAGCATTATGAGTGGCCTTCGTCTTCTTTGTGATGGTGATTGGTTAATAAGCAATTTTCCAATATTTAGTCTTGGACCCACATCAATGCCTCGTTCTCAAAACAAACACAAAAAAAATCACCAACTTAACATGTTGCATCATTTACATTGTAGAGTGCCCAGCTACCTGGCAAACATATCGAGAAGGGGATCGTTTGTTTTGTTATCGGAAAATCAACTGGCCCAAGACTTGGCTCGATGCCCAAAATAGTTGCAAAAAACTGGGTGCTAATTTGGCCAGTATCACAAGTGCAAAGGAGAATGAATTTGTTCACAAAACGTTCAATTATTATCATCCCTGGATTGGGTTCAATGATAGGAGGAAGGAAGGAAAATTTGAATGGATTGATAAGTAAGTCGTGATAAGTCGCGTGTTCAAAAAAACGAAATAATTTTAACAGATTTTAGTCTCTTCACACCTTTGTAGATAATGTGATGCATAAGGGACCGTTCATTTTTATTGGGGACGGGGGGGGGGGCTGGTGGAATTTTGGAAGTCCTTGTCACTTCACTCATTTATCGACAACGTGATGCATGATGCATGGGCCCGTTCTACAGATCAAGGAAACTGTAACAACGATAACGATAAAGATAACGATAAAGTAATCAGAAATTAGTAAGTGCCTTCGAATAACTCAAAAGATCAAATGTTTGTTTTCTACCGAACTTTCGGACCTCTGAAAGGACGATAACACATGTCATATTCCCTTGTTTGAAGTTAGAATACCGGATTTTCTGAAAAATTCAGAAGTAATAGACAACTACACAATCATACAGCTTCTTCTTAAAAAACTTACCTAGTAATGCAACGTTAATTCCATCTACTGATTTCGTTGAAAGTGGAGGAAAAAAGGCGTGTCTGCATTAAACCATCCCCAAGAGTCACTTCGCTCGAGATCCAAGATGGCGAGGGAAAGTTCGTCCATTCCGTCCCGAAATCGAGATTATTTCTGCTTAGCACTCGTGCCCAGGATTCAGACGTTCAGTTAAGGTTGCGTTTTCCTGATGTCGAATGCAATAGCAACTATAATGGCAATTATACGGTTTAGGGAATCAATATCTCAAGATTTTCTGGGGGAGCCTAGCTAGAGACTCCTAGTTTCCGCAATCATTAGATTTTAGAAGTTCCGAATAGACACTATGAAATTATTGTTTTTTATTGTTTTCATTGAGATCATTCTGATTGCGTCAACAGGTCTCCAATTACTTACACGGGTTGGAGTCGTGGGGACCCCAATGACGGAGGTAGTAAAAAGAATGAGGACTGTGTAATGTTAAACATGAGAACTGGAAGTTGGAATGACTTTCCATGCAATGCTAAATTTCGCCCCCTGTGTAAAGTGACTGCTGGTTAAAGAGACGTCGTAAGTGCTGGTGAATGGAAGCGAGGGAGGAGTAGACTGAAAAATTGATTTACAGGCATCGCTTATCCGTTGGAGAAACCTACATTTTTTCGTTCTTTTTCATGACTGCGCAATACTAAAATATTAATTGTTAGAAATGAAAGCTTAGTGCAATCAAATTCCCAATGAGTCAAAACCACTTGCGCTTTGAGTAACCTCCGATAAAAGCTTAAATCCGAACACTATAAACTCTGATTCCTGAGCTATCTCGGCCGGGTCAACTTTCCAAATAATTTCTGTATGACAAAATTAAGACAAGCATAAGTTGGTGTTTGCTTTTTTCACGTTTATATAAGCAAACTGTTTTAACCCAAAGCTTGAGATAAATCAACCCATCGAGTCAACTCAAGAGCATGTGAACAGGCCATGAGATAGGAAGAAATATTCATAGATTTGTTTCCTTGACAAGCTTTCTTAATTTATAAATTTCTATCTTATTTATTTTTGTTCACTCGCTACCTAAAATATTCTCCTATATCGGCTCATTGGAGCCGGCGCTTATCTCCGGTTACTATAAATAAATAAAAGACTTTGTTTAACGTCTTTACGAGCAGGGACTGAGTTCCCAATCTCCCGAGCCAGAGGCTTGTGTTTAAGCGGTCGACGGAATAGATTTTGCTGTTTAAGTCAATTGTATATCGGATTAAACTGCTGCCTAGTGCTGGCAAACTGCTTAAAATTTGAAACAAATTTGATAAAAAGTAGAGTGTTCTTTTGATTTCGTCAAGTTTTCTGACTAGGATTATAAGAGTCGAAAACGCGCATGGCACTGATAATATTAGTGTGTGAAAACACGTTCTTCTTTTGTTACTTTGTTTTAGGTGTTATAAAAGGTGACACTGCTTTACCATGCAATATGCGTTGTAGCAAGTTTATGTAATAAATTAAGAAAAAAAGGCTTTGTATTAAAAGATGCACTTGTACCATATATAATAGTCAAACTGTATGTGACCACGAAGAGTGTTTTATGTCGTCAGTATTCACCAAAAGGACCATATTTGGTTCGGAAGAAAAACTGATAAGGAATTAGTCTTTTTCTTGCTTAACCTAACATCCTTCCCGGAAGTTGCTTGATTTTTATCTGGAGTAAATTGGCTGAGATTATCACTACGGTTGATTTAACCAACTCTATCTACAGGGGTCCCAAGCTCACGTTTCGAGTTAAGAACTAATTATAGAAATTTATAGTCGAAACGTGTCCTTTCAACGAACCCGGTATAAGTTGCTATCAATAGACGCCATATTTTGTTCCGTGCAGAATTTTTCACTGCTGAATTACAAGTTTTAAAAACAAATCCTCCTAGTTGAAAGAACATGGGGGGCAGTTTGCTCCTCAGTCAAACTTATATATTGAGATTCAACAGCTGATTGCATGATAGCCACCTATTAAGTTACATATGAAAACGTGAAGAATTTGAAATTGAGAAACCTTATATTGGAAATAAAGTTTTATATTTAGAACGCTAACAGCTCGAATAATCAGGCCCGGCCAGGGATTTTGGGTATTCGGTATCTGGAGCTGTTTTAATTCTGTTATATGGTATTTTTGGGTCAAAATTCGGGTATAAAGAATTTTTTGTTTCCTGAATTTTAGATTTTTGGTATATGAAATTTTTTATTTATTTTTAGTGATATTGGTATCTTGTGGGGAAAATATCGGGTATATTGGTATCCCACTACCTCCCCCCCCCTAGCCGAGCCTAAATAATCGTTCTTAGTAAGATAGATAAACAAACTTGCCTCGTTTGCGCGTGCTTTTTATGTTGTGTCCCCAACTGTCTGTAGGTCTTCGTCGTGCCTGCCATGCATGAATAGAGAGAAGAGAGAGCTTAGGACGCCTGTACTGTGCTCAATCGATCAACGGCAGTGATGATAAAACCTCAACCAGTAATTAAATTACCTTTCTTTACTCATTGTTTTGAATAATCGACTCTTTACACTATTTTCGGCGATCGTCTACATTTAAAACGTTATCTCCATACACAACTTACGGTGATGACCGTAAACATTTCAACCTTGAGTTTCCTAAACCACAGATTAAACGCCATCTTCTTTATTACAGTTTACACTACTAACGGCGATGGTCTTAAAAATTTTAACTTTGTATTGTCTGAATTAAAGTTGAAATGTCCGCTCCTTACATAGCTTTCGGCGGTAATTATAAAATTTTCAACCAATTTTCACTGAGGCACTTCATTCAATGAGTTGTCACATTCACACATCCGATATTGACGTCGATATTGCATGGGTGCGGGGAGATACGTGTTTGAGAGATTTTCCACAAAAAAGAGAATACTCATCAACGTACTCAACTAATAATTCGTATTGCTCTGATGAAGAGCAAATGCTCGAGACCTCAGCTTCCTACTCTTTATTTACTGCGGGAGTTGATTAAACCGCGTGTAATTTTGTTTAAC
>JAOEHV020130261.1:17116-28743 GCA_025447995.2 Isaurus tuberculatus | reverse complement strand
TCTATATGCTCGTCCCAAAGAGCACCACATAAATATTAATATGAGCCTATTCTCATGGTTTTGCCTTTAATATGGGAGGACCTTTTTTCTCAAGTGAACCCTTAAAAATGTAAACAAATGAGCCTCATTTGGTGACTTAGGCAACAGTAAAATAATCAAACATTTTTTTGGCCTCAATTTTTGATTACGCTCATTAAAATGATATTTTATTGCAGAAGAAGAATTAGATGTTTACGTTAAGTCCCCCCTTAAGGTGGGGGTCTACCTGAAAATACTTTTACTTCAAATAAAAACTTTTCAAGGAATTTATATCAAGTACTTTTTAAGAGAATACACAACACTTTTAAATTTTAACACAGAAATGTTTCTCCATTTACGTATGCCATCTTCAGTGTGGTGAAGTTGATACAATAATGACAGTATTTAAGTAAAATAGTAACAATGGTTATAGAATTATTACAATAGGAATTACAAAGAAAGTTTTAGATTTACATGTTGGACTTGTTTGTTAAGAGATGGTTTATGTAATTGAATGTGTACAGCTTCCTTGACCCGTAATTCATAATCGGTAGAGGCCTGATCTATGATTTTAAAACTATTGGGGGAATTTGACGATCGGCATTTAAGTGATTCGGAAAGATGTTTGTAGATGTGGGAGGACTTATCACTAGTGAGGTGTTCATTCACGCGTGTGGAGAGGTGACGACTGGTCTCACCGATATAACGGGCATTACATCCTGCAAACGAGAATTTGTAAACAGCAGCAGAGTTGTCTTGTTTTGGGTTTGTTCCGAAGAGGGTTTACCCTTCATAATATTCAGACACAATATAATGGGTAACTTTAAAATCACAGAGGGGAAGAGTGTTAACAGTGAGGCCAATTTTTTCCTAGATTATAAAGCTCAAAATTATATCAGATAAATAAAAAAATCCTAGAGACCGATTTTGACACTTTTTCAAGAAACAACAGTTGAGAAGGGTTTGTGAAACATCAGAAATGGGCAAAAAATTTGAAGAATCCCAAGATTTGAAGCTAAATGAGATGGATTGCATTAAGATTTCATAAAATGATGAGTTGGCTCGAATAATGAATGGATTTTGCCTGAAACACAAACTATCTAAAATCTTTTATTTTATTTTCGACTTTCCATCAACATAAAATACATAAAACAATTATTCATCTACAGTATTAAAACGAAAGTTTTTTCCGAACCTGAAATTCTCGAGATAAACGACCCATTTCTTGCTGGCATCAGCCACAGAACTCAAGTCTGCCCCATTGCATTATGGGGAACCCCAGATATTTTGCACAGGGAAACACCAACATTCCGACAGGATTTTCAATTTCTGACAAACAATATCTGACAGTAACTAAATCAGACAGTAACTAAATCAGACAGGTTCCTTTTAAACTGTCATATAAAACTTTCCGCATGATCGTCTTTCTCAGTCGTATTGTGGCACTTTGGAATTTATAAATACGTATTAGCAATTCCTTTTCTGCTAAAACGAACTGCACAATGAGCTTCTCCAAACTCAGGAAATTTTCTTTTTCATACACATTTTGTTAATTATCTTTTTCCAATGAAACCTTTAGAAACACTTATTTTCCAAATCGAAGGTTAAAATTAGTTTCATTATTTACGCATGATTGTTGAGTGTTTTGAATGTACAAGATCTAGATAACTATCTGTGATTGGTGGAGAGCCATGATGCATTGAAAGAACTTAGTTTTTTTTTCATTTTTTAAGTCGTTTCCGGCTATGATATAAAAGTAATTCAATACACAGATATGTGAGTAATATCAGTAAAAGTGTTCGCCAACAACAAACAATTTCAAATCATTTGGAATTAATTCTCACTAAAGTGTATGTGAGGTAATTTGTTTTTGGATCAAGAGCAAAATGAGTTCAATGGCTGTTGCTTTAGCCAGACAATATGGGAGAGCGAGAATTTTGCAGATGAGTCAGTCGTCTTTTCATGTATTTTCTACTCTAACAGCTGATCAAGTTAAACCTGATGAGAATTACTTGCTCGACCGTTCAACGAGATTCCTGGTCCTGGCGGACTGCCTTTCTTTGGGTCGATATTCGAGTTAAGGAAAGAAGGAGGAATCGATAATCTGCACCAAATTTTGGAAAAACGCTTTGAGAAGTACGGTCCTATTTACAAAGAAACGAACTTTGGTCAAACAGTCGTTCACATAAATGATGCGACCGCAGCGGAAACTTTATTTCGAGCAGATGGAAAATTTCCCAACAGACCAATGATGGTACCAAACTTTCAGAAAGAAAACACAGTTCCAAATCATCTCATAAATATGTAAGTATAACTGATGGAATAGAGCTGGTGCTTTTAGGGAATGGCTCAAACGTTCAACAGTAAACACGGTTAATATAACATAGGTACTTAGTAATGGTGTTGATAGCGGACTGACAATTTTACTGATGACGTGTGTTAGTGTCTTAATACAGACAGATGAATAGAATATTTTATATGCGATCGATTAATCTTTACCACACAAATGCAGTGTTCATGAAAAATAAGATTTTCTAAATATTGGGAAATTTAATCGGAAAGGTCGCCCCACTGGTAGCCCAGACTCACGATGAGTAATGATTGAATAAATAGAGAAAATATATGCAATATACGGGTTTTGAACATACAATTTTTTTTCTTTAAATCCAAAGAAAGATTTTAAAAAACACTTACCATGTCTTCTTGTATTCTCGTTAAATCCCTGACCAAGTTTCAGCGAAATCCATTGGAGTTTTATTGCTTTAAGTTCGCACTTAAAGGAAGTTCGATTTATGACGTAACGAGAAAGCAAGCTCGGGTTTTTTATATAAATTAAATTGTTTTACCCAAGACAGATATAAAATTGAAATTATCTGGCAGACACGTAAAATTAAATGTTTATTTGGCTTGAAGGATAAGAACTGTCATAAATCCGGAATATAATCAGGTGGTGGTAAATATATCTGCCACAAGGCCTGCTTCTCAAGCCATTCTCTAGTCTCATTGAAAGGAACCCCTGCTAAAGTTGACAGCTTTTTCACTGCAGAATAGCCCTTCCAATACCCCTTCGAGCTGTAATATACCTTTGAAAGCTTCTGATCGTTAGACATTGTTGTATCAATTTAAAGATACGTGAAGCACCTTTTAAATTGATAGAGAAAGAAAATGTCTAGACTAGCCAATATACTAAACCCAGATCGTGTCCCAAAAGAAACGTTCGGTCTGAAGGCTGAAGCATCCTTGAATAGAGTAACGTTAAATCCCTCTAGTGCAAGCCCCGGTGAAACTTTATACATAAGCATCCCTAAATTAACAGACGGTGTGTTATTGTACCCGGAAGTGTTTTCCTCATATTCAATTTGAGCGTTTCTGGTCATGCCAATAATACTCTCGTTAATAATATCGGGAGAAACCTGGTAACTAGACTGAAGGTTCTCTTTGGAGGTGAGACTCTACAAGATCTTCAACGATACGATCTCCTTCAAACATATAGCGATCTTTTCCTGTCAAAAGAGGCGAGGGAAGATCGATTAAGATTGGGAATCTCAGCCGTTAACATGCAAAAACTTAGGACTAACGCTGGTGATAAAGTAACGTCAGATTCCGCTGAAGTTGCCCTAGCTTCAGTACACAATACACGCTACTGTATTCCCCTAAATCATCCAATACTAAAAGATCACGGTGTATTTTATCCAAAGGCCCTTCCTCATGCGTTAACATTTGAGATCACCCTCGCCTCAATTAACGACATTGTTGTGTTTAGTGATACTGTCAAAGCCCCAGCCTACACAATCACCAATCTGGAGTTGGAGTACCGATGCATCTCATCTGATTACCTTTCACAACAAGCGGCTTCTGCCTATCAAACTGGTAAGGGGTTCTTGTACGAGAACATCATTCGTCACAAAACATTCACCATCTCAAGGGGTGCTGACAGCGTTATTAATGAACACGTGAACATTCCGTGAAGGTCAATGACGGGAATCTTGTGCTTATTTACCGTTGTGTACAATGCGGGGGCGAGGGACTCTGAGAAATTCGTCAATCCTGATATCAAGTCTGTAGAGATTAACGTTGACGGAATGCCCAATAGACTATATTCAAAAGGAATGATTCCGAGCGACTTCTGGGAGGAGATTAAGAATAGATTTGACAGTGATAATGCAGCCATCAAAGAGAAGGACTTTTACGCTAATAACAAGTTTGGACTGTGGATAGACCTTCGGACATTCCCAGACAGCGATATTCATGGAGGGGGTATGACTGTTAATAATACACGAGATGGCGTTAAATTGCGCATATCGAGAAAGACTGGAGGCTCAGGCAACATCACATGTTACATGTTTGTTGTTGCTAATGCCCTAATGGAGGTTATGAATTCAAATTTAAAGGCAATCATCTATTAATTTATAATGGATGAACTCAGAGATAAAGTCCCCTTTCATTGTATCATAACAGGCCCTACAAATTGTGGGAAGACAAAGTTTGTAATCGATATGCTACGGAGTACATTTAAGAACGTGTTCGAACACATTATTTTAGTGTGCCCCACGTATGCATTTAATAAGACATATCGCAGCTTTGCTAAGGGTGATCCAGAATTCCTAGTATTCTCTCCGGATGCCAGCGATGATGAGGAGATTAACGACGTATTATCACACTGTATAACATTCTTTAGCGGCATGAATACGTTAATCATATTGGATGATTGTGCAGTATCGAGAGACCTCAAGAAAAGATCCAACAAGTTCATCGATTTAGGCTTCTCAGGAAGGCATAGGGGCTTGTCCGTTTGGGTTCTAACGCAGCAATTGACGTCCATTTCACGTCCATTTGGTGAGAATGTCCCTTGTGTAGTAGCATTTCATAACCCCTCTCATCTGCATACAAAGACCCTCTTTGAAGAGTACGGTGGTAGCATGTCAATTGAAACGCGTAAAAAGTTTGAGGAGCTGCTGCAAAAAAAAAACCGTACTCTAGAGTATGTTTCAATCAACGATGGCCCTTTGACAAGTATCTCGAGATTCGAGTAATTTAAAGTGTACAGCCCTATTCAATAAACGATGTCGGTTATTGAAAAGTATATTGGGGAGGAGGCGGGAAGCGAAGCTTCCTCGCCGGCGCTGCTTCCCAGCTCTGAGGCCCCAGATAGTGATGTTGAAGTTAAACGGGAATCTCTTGCCATTTTAGCATCCATGGGTACAACTAAAGAGTATCTTGGAGTAAACATGAGTCTGGGAGATGTGAATAAGTTAACAGTAAAAGACGTCGAAAAATACTATTATAGATATCAGGCAGCACTTGGAAAGCAGGCAACGGGTGGACTGGTTGAATCAGGCATCCACATGTCGGTACGATTAATTTCACACTTTCTCCCCATTGATGATTCGGAGAAGTTGTTCCAAGACCTCAATAATGATGAGCTTGTTAAGAGAGAACTGAGTACACTTGCGGGATTGTTGGCATTGAAAGGGGGTAGATTAGTGGCCCTAGCAAGTGCACTATTTCAAGTGTCTAAACACATTAAATTGGGGAAGGGTGTTCCAGAGATTAGAGATCTTCCAGAGCCTCAAGATCCCACTGAGAAGCCCGAAGTAGATATCTTGTAAGCGTATTTGTAAGCGTATTTATATGTATATTTAGAAGTACACATATAAATACATCTAGAAGTATATATTGTAACTGTTTTAAAAGATAAACCACGCTTAATTTATAAGGTTGAGCAAATAACTAAGCAGCAAGTGGAGTCAATCAAGCCTAAGGAGAAAAATCCCAATAGGGTTGAGGCAGGCAAGAGACTTGTTGAATACCAAAAAAGGGCTAGAGAAGCGCTAAAAAGAGAGGAGGCCCGTGAAGCAGCTAGTGCCAGCGCTAGCGCTGGCACTAGTGGGAGCGGCTCCGGACAAGGGCCCCCACCCAGCCCTACCGATAATAATAACGCGTGGTCATATGGAGCCCCAATAGCAGTAGCAGCAGCATCTTTACTATTAATACTGCTTCATAGGGAATATAATACTAGAACTGTTGAAAGGCCTGCTAAAGATATCGAAGAACGCCTTAGAAATAAATGGCTTGAGGGTGGTGTTGATGAACATACACCAAGTCCTCAAGCCCGTGGAATTCCCAAAGTGGGGATGGAGTGAGCCTACTGTTTTAAAAGAAAGCCACGCATAATTTAAACTAAAGATGTCTGATGAGAAGAATAAATTAGTCAAGGATCTAACTGATTCTGCTGTTCTCGTTGTATTAGCGACGGGTATCGGTTATATTGTTAAGAAGATGATGAAGGAGAACTTTCTTGGCGATCCCAGTGCAAACGTAATGAATTATGGGAAGTGGACTGCCGTTCTTACTGGGTCAATGTTCTTGAAGGGATATCTTGAAGATCAAAAGATCCTCCCAACACCAACACCAAAACCACCTCCAAAAACACTTTAAAATAAACAGAGATCTTAATCAATAAAGATGGCCAGTGTAGCAATGATGATTGAAGGGGCAGTTCTCAACGCTTCTACATTTGTTGGAGGCTCTTATCTTGCAAAGTATCTCTCTTGAGATGGTACAGATGACGCTTATGAGAGGGAGAGACATGATAAGGCCCTGGAAAAATATCAGAGTGATTACGCTGCTTATCAACAGAAACGACAGAAGTTCCTCGATTGGGAAGCGAGAGAGAGACGCAAAAGTGAGCTCTCAGCCCATGATTTTATGAACACAGATGAAGCGCTTAAGCTGTACAATAAGTATCACACAGATTCGCAGCTAGCACCAGAACCCCCTCAATTTTCAGACTATTATAGACCATCAAATAAGCAGAAGACGGCTGAGATGGTTTATGTGGGAGGCGGGATGATGGCCTTGGGTTATTTAGTTAGTCGATGGTTATAACGTATAAATACGCTTCAAGGTTTCTATGACTAAATTCAATCATAGAAAGCAATGGCAGAAGGCGGTGAAGAATATAATCCTTTTATTCATGAGGGTGGGTACGATGATCATGACGATAGAACTCCCTTATTACCTGGTGGTGGGGATGATATTGAAATGCATGAAATGCATACTACAGACGATAATGACTTGCCAAGCACATCCACAAGCAGAGGCGCTAGGCCTAAACATGCGGACACATCTTTCATTACAGACGATCTTGATAGGAGACAAACTGAGTTGGAAATGAGGGAGGAGAATAGAGACAGAGCCTGGGAAATAATACGTGAAAAGTATCCGAGAGTTGATCCTGTTAAGGGTGAGTTCACAGCTTCAATTGATGATTTTGGACAGGTGAAAGTGAAACTCGCTAGGAGAGGGTCTATTGAATACAATCTATTCAGGCCTGACGGTAAATTAAACACCAAGTTACCCAAAAAAATAATAGACTCCCTAGGCCCAAGTAATGAGGAAATTCTTGAAGAGGCTAGGGAAATGAAACGAAGTAATGACGAAGAGATTAGAAGGGCTGAAGATATAATCGATCAAGCAGAAGAAAGACTTAGGGAAGAACCCCATAACCCACAATTAGCAAATGATATCTATCAATTGGTTAAGGAGCAACGTGATATACTTAATAGACTTAATGAATATGATGCATTCTTAGAACAGAACATAGAAGAAGGAGAAAGAAACATGACACTAAGAGAGAGAGTCAAAGATATATTCAAGAAGCACGGTTTTACAGCGTTTGCAGTTCTATCAGCCGTGGGTGTTGTTATTGGTGTGATTGTGTCTAGATTAACTGGCGCGGTATCAACTTTGACTAAGGGCCTGGGCAATGGTTTGAAGGCGTTGGGGAAGAAGCTTGGAGAGTCTCTACCGGGTATTGTTGGGGCAATTGTCAGCTTCATATTCAAAACAGCGGGGCAGGTCGTTGGTTTTCTGGCAAAGAATGCCTGGTTATTAATAGTGGGGATTGTTTTACTGGTCATAGAACAGCTTAAAAAGAAGGGTAAATAAATACTAAAGATGACGTCTAAGATAATTACTCTACACATCAGAAAGCCCAAAACGACATTCCAAATAGCTCCGCCTCTAGAGGGTGCTCAAAATATACAGGTACTTAGCTATAATTATGTACCGAGGAATACAATCAGACTGCACACTACACAGAATATATATAACTTAAGCGCCAGTGGTAAAGAGGCTGAAGTTATGACTATCTCTTCGGGATATTACACTATTGCAGATCTTAAGAGTATGATGAAACTATTGGCGATCAGTATATCAGACCTCAATGAAGATTGGCTCATAATGGCGGAATTTCCCTCTAAATTAACTAAAGAGCTCTACACACAACTGGGTGTACCGGAGATTCTAAAGCCGTATAAGTACTACACGATAATACATAAAAGCACCCCAAACTTCTTACTGTATTGTGACGCTGTAGACTCTCATAACTCCTATGATATGGTGAAGGGCTCTCAGAATGTTAATCTTTGCAGGCCATCAAACTTGTTGGACGTCGTACCCTCACAAAATTATGCTACACTCCCCGTAAAATCAGAGAGTGAATCCCACATAAATCGGCTTGAGATTAATATTAGAAGTCTGGATGGGAATCCTCAACCCTGCTTTGGAATGGGGGACGTCATAATAAGCTTAAAGATAAGCTAAAATTAGTACAAAGATGGATAGTTATTCAGCGATTTATCCCCAGATCGATCCTGATAACGTTGGACATGGATTTAGGCTAAAACAATCGTCGGATTGGCTTACCGCACTTGAGAAAGAACTTCAGGACAGAGCGAATGTATACAAAAATATAAACGGACAAGAAGCATATTATTAAACACATCAGCGGTGGGACTTTATCACTTGTACTCAGTGGAGGTGGATTGGGGACAGGATTGACCGGAGTTGGCATTCCGGTGGCAATAGGGCTTGGGGCTTTAGGAGGATTTTGTGCATTAATAAGCGTGATAACTGGGGGTTTGGCAAAGGTTGTCTCTAAGAACGTCTCTAAACATGAAAAGACACTATCAGTGTGTGAGGCTAAACTTAACACAATCAAGTCTATCGTTTCAAAGGCGTTAAATGACAATAAGATAACTGATGAAGAATTCCTCCTAGTCAAGGGTGAGATTGAGAAGTACAATGACATGAAGAAGTCCATTAGAAAGAAGCATAGACAGGCTAAAATAGACGAGAGACAAGCGCCTGCACCAGATCTCAAACAGATTGAACAGCAGATTCGGGATGATCTACTGAAAAAACTCGGACAATCGACTTGAGATGTTCCTGCTTAATTACGTGTGTTAATGATATCGATAATCGCGCTTACGGGGAACCACCCCACCCCTTGGCGCCTTCGGCGCCACCCCCTTACAATTGAGCCTACTTGATATAAAGAGTACGATACGCACAAATAAACACAATGTGGAAGAGATTCAAAGACAAGTATCCTCATGCTGACCTCTCAAAATTCAAACAGAGTGATCGCGGACTGCACGGTAAAAGTAACATAATTTACATATCAAGTAGAGGTGTAGAGACTGAGGTTTTTGATGGAGAGAAATTTAGGGATAATAACGCATTATCAAAAGAGATGAGGAGAGATTTGGGAACACTTGTGGACTTCCCCAAAGAGCTGATACTGAATAATAAGCCTAATTTACCGATACCGGCCGTTGATTGGGGTGATGATGTTAAGGCTTTCGACTTTCCTGATTGTAAGATATACATCACACCTAATGACTCTTTCAACGTTAAGTTTCGCGATATTTTTACTGATACTTACTTCAAACATTATAGCGGGAAAGAATCTACAAAGTGGCTCAACTCACCCAACTTAAATTATTGGCCACAACAGTTAAATTTTGCAGTGTGGTGCGCTACTACTGGTTCTGGGGTTGGCACCCAGCTGTTAGAAGGCAAGATCGACACTCCTAATCAAATAAGATCGTTCTTATTGTTTCACGTGTACTTTACAATAAGAAGGATACTGAGAGAGATGGGAGCTTGGGCTTTGCCTGGAGATTCTACATTCAACCAAAAGGACAATAAATACGACGTTGTAAGCTATAATAGACTGTGTAATGAATTTTGGATTAGTAATGACTCAGACTTCCGCTTTAGAAAGGGTATCTATCATGGACTTGGTAACATTTACTTGTACTTCTCCAACATTGGATACGATAAAACTATCGCAAAGTACCCAGGATATCAGAAGTTTAGCGATGAAGGTTGGAAGGCTAGTGATGGCAATCTGATTCAATACATATTAAACGATCATAATGAAGGGGAACGCTATGCTTATTTTATCACGCAATCAGAAGGGGGTTTGACAAAGGCCGGACAGTCTAGAATTAATCAATCGATTGAGGCCTTTGTTTACTGCATTTTAGGATCACAGGTTAACTTAAGAACAACTATCATAGGAAATACGGGCAGTGCACAAGAGGTTATACGAGAATTCCTAAAGCTGGTTGAGGACGCAATTACTCAGACAGACTTGAGTAAGAGTGTGCAGAGGTTTCAATTAGCAGTACAGGAAGCTAAAGTTAAGCTGGATTTGGCAATATCACCCGGAACATGGTTAATGCCTTCAAGAATGGTTATTAACACAGAAAGTACTGTTGGATACAACAATGAACTGAAGTTTGCCACAAATCGCATGAAGTTGGGTGTTAATTCAAACGTAAATCTTAACTCAAAAACAGTCGGAATTAAACATAATCTTGGGCCTAGTAAGGTACAGTTACCACATAAATTGCCAAAGGAAGAACCTGTTAATACTCACATTAATAAAGTGAAGGAAGCCGTATCTAAAGTGGTGCGATCGGCTAAGCCTACTTCCACACAACATGACATCAATCTGATGCTGGTAATAATCTTTAGCGGTGCTACTGCTTGGCTTCTATTCAGATAAATGTAATTTCTTCGTGTATTCATAATACGATACGTATTATGAAGATGTAACTCATAGCGTTTCACTTATCCAACTCATTTTCAGCTTCTTTTGCGGCCTTACACTGCTTACATCCAGACTTTTGCCTCTGATGTTCACATATTCCTTTCCCTCCACATTCTTTACAACGATATCTCCTTCTACCATGTTCACAGAAATTACGCCCGCCACAGTCTTTACAGTCATCTCTCCTTCGATCATGTTCACATATCTGTGAGCCTTTACACTCCCTACATTTCTGCTTAACATGACCGTGTTCACATATCTGCGAGCCTTTACACTCCTTACAGAAGGCTCTATGACGAATATGTTCACAGATTTGAGACCCCCTGCAATCAATACAGAAATCTTTGGTACGATTGTGCAGACACTTAGGCGGGTTCTTTCTTCGCATCGCCTTCTTGAACGCATAGTAGGAAATCATTAAGATCAAGCTGTACAATAAGATCATCTGAGGGATTATCATAATTAAGTAGTTCATCTAGAGAGATACTACGAGAAAGATCCGCCAAATTAAACACAACTAGTTTATCTTCCATGTTTATCTATACATACAATAATCTTAGATCTTTAAGCCAGTTTTTAAGCCACTTCGCCTACATTAATAGACCTCATCACACAATTTAGACCGAGGCCCCCGGGCTTTGAATGGCAAAATCGGCTTGAGGAAGGCGTTAGAATAGTGGGGGATTGGTGATTAATTAAGCGG
>JAOEHV020130261.1:0-17016 GCA_025447995.2 Isaurus tuberculatus | reverse complement strand
GGCCCCCGGGCTTTGAATGGCAAAATCGGCTTGAGGAAGGCGTTAGAATAGTGGGGGATTGGTGATTAATTAAGCGGAGGATTTTGGATTGATCGTGATTAAAGTGGTGGAGGGGTTTAAGGCGGGGGCTAGGATTGATCTGGATTAAATGTGTGGATGAGTTTAAGGAGGATGAAGATTTTAGTGGGATTAAAGGTGTGGAGGGGTTTAAGGAGGATGGGGATATTTAACGTGGATTTATTAGCGTGGATTTACGTTAATTTTAACGTGGATGTGTTTAGCGTAGATTTACTTTAATTTATCGTGATGGCCCAGAACCCGCAATTGCATACTACTATTTTTCCCAAATCGCCCAAAACTAATGGATTATTATAGGTAATCGGATGAGGCGGAGTCAAATTTCGAAAAAAGTCACGCGTCTTTTGGCCTAATTCGAATTAATTCTTTCAGAATTAGGCCAAAACACAAGTGATTTTTTATGAAATTTTGACGAGGACTCATTCAATTACCTTTTAATAATATAGCAGACAAATTATTTTCATTTTTTAGTTTTGGTTGACTTCGCGCGAGTGGAATTTTGAACAATGAAAACAATCTTTGAGTCTGAAGGGCAAACGACGTGGGCTTTGATAAGTAAAGGATATTGCGGGGTAAAATAATAAGAAATAGAAGAATGAAATGTTACATGTTGAATTTTATTCATTCTCTGGGATTACATCCAAGTTGTGAATAATGTTTTTTCCGGTTGCTAGCAACATTTCGACATCTGTCAGTCACCTGACCGGCCGACTCAAGAAAGGTCAACCGCATTCTGCGCATCATGTCAAAAGAATCAGTTGCAGTTGAAAGTTTATTATATTCACTCAAAATTATATTTCCACACAAAATGACAAGTAACTGTGGTGCTTTCATTCACAAACAAGACGCTGGTCGCCAGCGTTACTGGGCTACCTGTGGCTATTGGTACTGGGAGGTACAGATATGTCCATCTAATTATAAGCTGTTCAGCAGAAGTATTAAGTGAACTTTCAGTTTGTTCCATGTTCAACTGTTGAGTTTAAAGTTTCTGTCAATTCCAATACTGGGTAGATTTTATCAGAGACAAAACAAAGATATATCACAGAAGCATTCTAATAAAGGACACAGGTTCCTTGAGGGTAAGGCCTTGTACCACTGTAGCTTTGGCTGTAGTCAAGTTTACAGGTAGTATTGAATATGGAAACATACATAGCTACACACTGGGTACCTGCATTCAACCCAAACAGCACCATATTCATTTGTCTTGACTGTAAGGTGCTTGGATGTTCTTAGTAGGATCAATAGGACCTGGATTTGTTTCTATATTTCTTGGCAGAATAAAATTATTATGGTTCACTCTATGATTCAAATTCTTATAAACACATAATGTATAGTCATTTTTATATGTATTCAAATCCCATGCTACAATACCTGTTATTAAGCATGCTGGATTAAAGTTATTTTTTCCTAGTTTCATTTTACATTTGAGGGATTTTTCAATCCTCCTATTTCCAAATACCATCTCATGTTCTCATTCTTGAGTTTACTCTTGCGATGTGCAATTATTGTGATCTTGAATTAATATTATTCCTACTGACATATCTACCATGCATCTGAGAGAAACGTGGAACTTCTCTTTTTATATAAGACATCAATAAACAACTTATGTTTCTGGTTTTATTTAGGATGCGTGTAATTTTCTTGACTGGTATTCTGCTGGGTTCTCGATCACAAACATGAACACAACAATGACCAATCAGAAACTTGTCATATCTTGATCTAAGGTTCTTTATTGATACATAGTTGTTTTTAACAATATCACTATTCAAAACAACAATTTCTCAGCTTTGTCACAACTATTGCAGTCAAGCAAGACATTCATAAAAGCCTGTATTGATGAAATGGCAAAATAAAGAATTGAAAAACAAACAGTTGCTGATAATATCACAAGCCAATAATAAAATGGAAGATAATATATCATCCATGTACAAAATTGTACGTAGAATAAACATAAACAGAAAAACAAAGATTACCTTTGCATTCACACTGTAAATATATAGAAGTTCCAAATTTTCGGAAAACATGACTTTTGATTATGTGTCTCAGTTTGATTATCACGTATTTTTAACGTCTTGTTCATAATGCATATTTGATAGTTCATAACACTTTGGTAACTCGTAACACTTTGGTAATTCGACCAAACTGCTGATCTCTTCGTTTTTTGTTGTTGGGACAGCTCCCACACGAATGGAAGGGTAGCGAACAAATTAACTTGGCTGATCTCTTCGTTTTTTGCTCCTGGGAGAGCTCCCTCGCGAATGGAAGGGGTAGCGACGACATATCTTCTCTTTCCTTTGTCTTTAGCTTCAATACTCCAGTCACCTCCCTCCAACGCAGTTCGAAATGGCGGATCTCTTGAGCACGATGCGAACATGTGACTGAGATGTGCGTACTTACGCGCGATTGGACCAATGCGTAGCACGTGACCGATGAGTATTTCACAATATTGGCTATTTCGCGAGACCACAGGAAAAGAAAAAATGAATTAAAGCTAGTTTTAGACTGGGCGTACCACAGGTAGCCCAGTAAAAAGAGTCTGTCTCAAAACACCAGCTGAAAAGGAGCCAAACCACTGTAAGTGCAAGTTCTTTTCAGTTATTGTTGCTGCCTTGGTTGAAAACGACTTGGCAGTTGTGGAAGTTGAATACCGGCACTCGACTCGGAGCTAATACAGGTGTGTTGGGGATGCTGAAAACCACAGATGCATTTACAGAAGTTGGATTTCGCTGTGGTTCTTTGAGTGATTGCCTTGACTGCTATTTTTGGAGATCTTGATGGCCATCGATGTAGTGCGAAAGTTTACGCAGCTCATCCTCATCACCAGAATCATAATCATCAAGAACTGCCTCGGATGCATGGCCAGTAATGTTTTTCATCTCACATTGTGGAACTTGCATCTTCTTAAGCTTCCTTACCGTTGCCTTCCTTGCCGAGTGATTTGTAATCGTCTTCTCAGAAGCTGCCAGTGGTGAGTTTTTTTTCATAATTTTCATAAAAAATTTTTATCCAATTCGACGTGTTTTTAGTGGTTTTGCTGCTGACTGCTGAAGAACTGAATCTCGTCTTCGGTACTTTCAGAAAAGCGTGAAAAAGTTGCCATAGTTCAGACCACAGGCTACCCAAGATTACAGTGTGACAATAATATTTATCATTCAACTGACGTTTTCGAAGCTGTCTAAAGACTTTGTATGGGACTATGAAAAATATTTCAATAAATGTATAAATAAAGTTCCTTACCTTCAGATCACATTGTTGTTGTCATCTGTGTGCATTTTGAGCGCGATCGGAGAGGTTTTAGGGCGAGAAAAAAGCGAAGAAAAATTCGGAAGAAGCGGAGAGAAGGAAGAAGAGAAGAAAAAGGCAGACCACATGATCGATTAACTGATGAATTAATATTCACGATTTATTTCAGCTTTTGCGGATTTATCAGTTTCTAACTCAAATAATAATTCCTATTGACCAGATTAACAACATATCTTAACCGTATATGTGCGCAACAAAATCCACTCGATAGGGTTTCAAGAACACTGTCAAACTACGGCAGCACTCACTAATACTTGAATTAGGCTAGTTTAAAATTCTTTTCTTGTATCTGACGTCACATCCGCCTCATTACGGATGCGTATTATGAACTGGTGGTCAGCCGAGTTGTTGACAAGAGCGGGTGTTTAGTAAAGCTGTAGTCGGTCGTTTGAAAATGCCTTTTGCATGCGTTGTTCTTGGCTGTTCAAATCGCTCAAATCGAGAAAAGGACAGAGGATACTTCAGGGTTCCTCGAGAAGATATAAAAAAAGGGGCCTCATACCAACAATTTTACAAAAAGATGCAGAATAAAGTGGCTTGCCAACATTTCGCTTAGTTCGAAAGCAGCTAAGTCAAAGAATGCCAGAGTTTGCGGCGATCACTTTGTAAAAGGTTTGTAAATTGTTTGAATGTAATTTGCTCAGATTCTCTCTGTGTTATAAACTGCTATTTGAAGATATATTCGAAGTTTTTTACGCTATAAAGAACGCATTGTCGTTTCTTGTTCTTCTTGTTTACTCGTTCAAAATGGTGGTTGCTATGCACGAAGATGGCAAAAACACTCGAGTTTATTCCTTGTATTAATGATCTCACAATGTTCAACAGGACGTCCTAGCAATCTTTATGACGAGAACGATGTAGACTGGGCTCCTACAAAGACACTTGGCCACGAAAAAGTGAAACAGCCGACAGTAGAGAGTATGGAGCGAGATGAGCGAATAAAAACAAGAGGGCGAGGAGATAATAGCAGCAGAGAACGTTTGCCACGGTGTAGCATGCCAAACAAACATGACAGTTGACGATATTGTTGGTATGGAAGAAGAGTTAAAAAGATTAAATTGTGAACTTTATGAACTAAGATCGAAGGCATTGGATACAGCTATCAGCAAAGAGTCATTTGAAAAAAGTAATGAAAAAACGAAATTCTTCACAGGACTGCTCAACTTCTTAGTTCTTATACAAGTGTTATCTCTTTGTGAACCATACATAAGCACCACTGCACAGTCTTCGCTGGACAAGTTCAAGCAGCTGATGTTGGTTCTAATGGGGTTAAGACTAAACCTACCCCTTAAAGATCTGGCTTACCGATTTGGGGTCTCAGAATCTACAGCCTGCAGGATTTTCCGAAAAGTTCCCTCTGTATTATATCAGCGACTTCAGATTTTGATTGAGTGGCCAGAAAGAGAAACACTTAGAGCTATTATGCCCATGGAATTTAGGCAGGCTTTTGGATCGAAGTTGGGTGTCATTATAGACTGTTTTGAGGTCTTTATTGAAAGGCCATCAAATTTACTAGCAAGAGCACAAACGTGGTCGAATTACAAACATCACAACACTGTAAAATTTTTGAGAGGCATCACACCACAAGAATTAGTCTCATTTATTTCCAAAGCATGGGGAGGCAGAGTTAGTGACAAGAAAATCAATGAGGAAAGTGGCCTTCTTGAAAACTTTTTACCAAGAGACATTGTGCTTGGGGACCGTGGATTCACCATTGCTGACAGTGTCGGCTTGTATTGTGCATCTTTGAAGATCCATGCATTCACTCGAGGAAAATCTCAGTTGTTGTCATTTGAGGTAGAGGAAACACGCAAGATTGCCAGTGTTAGGATCCATGTGGAGAGGGTGATTGGACTTAACCGTCGAAAGCAGATATTACAGAGTAGGGCAATGATGATAGAGTACATGGCAGTTAAAGAAGAGGATGGTTTTGCATTGATAGATAAAATAGGGGTCATTTGCTGTGCCCTTACAAATTTGTCTGAGTGATGATATTTTAAAACTGCTTACAGCATAGAAAATTAATATCTTACATATGTTAGATATTGCCATACGACTGGAAACTGATTTACATTATATACATGACATCTGAGTCACATCATACAAAAAGAAAGAACCAAAATCAAAGTTTGAAACTCTCTAAGTTATGCTTTCTCATAATGTGATTTATTATTTGCCTGTGAATGAATATTCGTATATCTTGGCAAAAACATAAAAAGGAAATGTTCAAAAATTCTTTGAAATAGAATGAAATAATAATAATAACTTTATGAGAAAGCAGAATAAATCAGAGTGATGAGACTGTAATCTTCTTGAACCTTGCATGTCTGTAGTCTATGAACTATTTACAATTTGAAAGTCCATTTATTTGTAGCAAAATTAACAATGCTCATATACCAAGTTGTAACTTGCTAAAGCCATCCTCTCTTTTTTTTTCCTGTTTACAGTTTTCCGACCAACCTAAACTTTTTGAAACTTGAAAAAAAAACTTATATAGGCATCCATACTTTTCCAGGCTTTCATTTGCTTTCAGTGCAAAAGCTAGTTTGCAGCACCAGATAATTCGAGATGTCGGGGAACTGAACTGACGGGTATTTTGAAATATCAAGGTTAAATCCTTCTTTGATAATGTATATGGATCTATTCCATCGCAAAGTTTGACTTGTTCGATGTAACGAATTTTAGAACTGGAATCTAAAAACGAAAATACTCGGACGAGGGTTCACACGTGCTTTGCACTACGGCAGCCATTTTGTTTTGTCTGACCACCAGAAGACCACCGGAAGTAAATGCGCCCGCGAAAATCACGTGATTGCAACCCAAGAATAGATAGAGCTAGTATCACGTAAAATCTGATTTTTTTACACGCATCGCGGATAAATAAAAAGCCCAATCACGCGCCACGAAAAAGATATTCTTGGTTTTCAAGTGACATAACAAAAAAACAAACTCCAAAATCGCAAGGACTCTTAAAATTTTATCTCCGTCTAGCAAAACATCTCTTAAAAATAAACTTCTGTTCAAGTTTTCAACGTCATATCGTTTCCGTTATGAAAATATAGCTCTTTCTAAATTCCCAAGTTTACTTCGCGTGACATCAATATGGCAACCAAGAAGGCCGTCACATATGCTAAAAAACAATTTTATCGCATGATATTGTGCCCTTTGAATGGCGAAAGTATTAGAAAATGTGCTTAGGTAAACAATTTACCCGTTCGCAGTGGACAACTGATCAAATTTGTGGCGATACTGAAACCAGATGTTTTCTTTATTTCCAGCCGTCATATTTGTACTCCTCTGAGGAGCATAAATATGGCGCCGCGCATATTGAGCTCTATAAAATTCTGTTACACATTTTGAAGAACAGTAAAAAACTACACAGACCTGAGACTTAGCAACTTGTTAAATCATGGATATTCTATAATATCTGAAATTCTTTGCCTCAAACATTCCATGGTTTTGATTTTAGTTTTCGATGGTGTGACAGTGAAAACCACCAGTAGGGTGAATGATAATGACAAGTATATGTAACTCACTTGCACTAGTATCTAGTACTTTAAGCCACTGGTATGGCCGGGTATTAGCCTTTTAGTCTACCATAATGGTTTGAAGGAATGTTAGCAGCAATGGACAGCTGTTTCAGTCAGAATTTACCTCTCACGAGTTAGGGGGCGTCGTAAAATAGATTTTGTACCGCTTAACGTCCATTGGACGTTATGATAGCCAGGGGGGATCAAGAGAGTTGCATATGGACGCTAAGAAAAAATGCTAAGAAACACGGACGTCGTGAAAGAGAGACTGGTGTTTTCGTGCTGCATTTCCGTCTTCAAAGAAAACCAAAAGGATTTGCAGCTGCTACATTTTCCTACAGAACCAGTCCGAATGTCTTTATCTCCCTCTGTTACATCAGTGAATACTTAGCAAAAAGTTTCATGTTGAAAATAGAGACCTACTAATTTCAAGAAGTCATGACGGTTTTTATTTCCTTTAGCCGATGTTTTTGTTCGTGTGGCAATCAGATTGGCGCAAAGGCTGCAGAGGATCCGGAATTACTGTGAAATGCTTCAAACCCCACACTGTAAATGATGGTAATACAACACATAGCAACAGAGGACGTTAACGAGGGGGGAAGAGAGAGTGTTTAACGTCTAATGGACGTTAAACGGTACAAAATCGATTTTACGACGCCCCCTTAGCAGCTCCGCTAGGTCTTGTCAGCTCGACAAAGCTAAAACTCTGGCTGGACTTCCCACTTCCCACAAGGATTATAAAGAAAAGTAAAAACGTAACGTTTAGTTGGAAAGATACTCACACTTATTGGAAGAGCATGCTCTGTCATTTTTACATAAATAGTCATAATAATAATAATAATAATCAGTTTATTTAAACCTTTTGGTAGTGTTTAACACTAAATTACAAGGGAGGTCAATTCTACACAAAACACCTAATACACTTAGCACAAACAGCAAAACAATTTATCCCTATTGTAACTGTGAGTAACGAAATTACTAAGGCGGTCCGTTCTGACAATGCGGTATTCAGAACGGGAAAAACCCGACCTCAACCCGCACCCATGAACGACAATTATGGGCTGTGGCAGCAGGTTTGCAAGGAAACCGGACTCCTTGATGTTAGATATGAAATATGGGTATAACTTCATACCATGATATGGGTTTAACTTCATACCATGACTACTGGCATATGAACAAATATCCCTCGCTACAAAGGGAAGCAAGCTGGTTGAACATCTAGGAATAATCTCTAAGACTGACAGATCGTCCACATACTAACTCTAGTTTTCCAGTTCTGCACTAGATTGTTGCCGAGGACTGCAAACAACAGGGCGCAAATCTTGCCTCCTGAGGGATACCCCCCTTGGAATAACTAAATAAGTAGTTGGACAAAGCACTACCAATTTTGACTTGTTGCAACCTACCCGTCGAAAAAGTCCCAATCCATCTAATTAAGGCCTCATGTACCCCTAAATCACGAAGCTCAGATACCAATACAGAATGATCCACCAGCTAAAGTCGGTAAACAAGATGCGTGCAAAGCAATGGCCATTGTCAAGCGCATCCAGGATACAATGTAACAAATAAGCAAGCGCATGCGTGGTTGATCTGCTTGGAAGAATAAACTGTTTTAGATCAATTTTATCAATGATCTAAATAGGGGGGCTAATGTGAAACCCTCAAGTATTTCAGCTATATGAGAAGTTAAGGTAACCGGCCTTAGATCGTTCTTAATACATTTAGGGTGGTAAACATTTAGGGAGGGGCGTGGCTAAAGACTCCTTGATCTGATAAGGGATACTACCGCATTACAGTTCTGCTTAATAATAACTTTGAATAAAGTACAATATTAACAGATTTAAAAAACTTAGATTGCAATGAACAACACTGAAGTTAATCTATCAGATAAATAAATAAATAAACAAATACTTTAATTAACGTCTTTGTGCGCAGGGAGTGGTTGCCCAATCTCCCTTGCCCGAAGATAATATTTAAGCGGTCGACGGCACAGATTTTGGTTTGAAAGTCGATACGTTGGAGGGAGAAAAACCGGAGATCCCGGAAAAAAACCCTTGAAGTCAGATATTGAGATCGACAAACCTCAACCCACGTGCGATTCGAACTAGGTTCCGTATTGGTAGGAGACGTGAATGATAACCACTAGGCCAACCTGTCTCCCCTGATCTAATGCTAAAACTAGCTTACATCGAATATTCTAAAAAAGCTACTTTTACTTGAATTCTTCTTTTCTCCATTTTGCAGAACAGGTCAAGAAGGGCGCAGGCTGCGCAACGGTCTGGCTCCAAAAATGATGCTCCCAAAGTCTATTCAAGAAAATATGGACAACTTTAATGCCGTAACCAGTGACTTTATCAATCGACTGAAGACGTTTAGGAATGAAAGCGATTCTGTGATTGTAGCTCGAGACCTGATACCTCACCTCTTTGACTGGGTTACAGAATGTAAGTACAGAAAGTTTTTATTACCAAAAGTGTTTAATAAATTTGCAACATCACATCTATCCCAAAATTAAATCCAAGTTCCACATTTATATGTAGATATAAAATGGACACGTCGACGTCGAAATATACACCTATCCACATCTACATCGACTTCTTCATCGATTTCTACATTCATATCTAAATTACAATCTACATCCACATTTACATGGCTGTGCATCAACATAAAAAATCTTCTTCATCGTCCCTATTCACTTCTTCACGCACGTCAACCTCCGAATCCAAATCCACATCTAATTCGACATCAACTTCTACGTCCACACCAACATCTAGATCATTACTCACATCTACATTCCAATATACATCCATACCCTTTCTTTCTTTTCTACACCTACAAGATCTATATCAAAACCCACATCTTCGTACAAATTGGTATAACGATCATATTCTAAGACAATATAAAAACTCTTTATCTACGGGTTACGACACACTCTTCCAAATCAAATCTAAATCTTTTGACTTTTTTAAACGAGCATTGTAGTCTTTATTTGATTTTTTTTGTTTTTTTAGCAACTGGAACATTCCTTTTTGGTACCCGCTTAGGATTGTATGAAAATTCACCCCCTGAAGAAACCAGAAGATTCATGGTTGCGGCTCATCAGATTATATGCGAGGTTTTCCCTGCTTATGCGACTTCATCACCTATTTCCCTCTATTTCAACACTGGACTCCTGAAGAAGCATAATGAGGCTGCAAAAATATCAAAAAAAATTGTCGAGAACATTGTAAAAAAAAAATTAAAGGAGCTTAACAAGGATTTAGTGTTCAGGGTCAAGAAAGTTTTCCAGGTTTGTTATTATATTCGATTACAACAAAGTCATTAAGTTATTATTGCAATAGAGTTACCTTCCTTAACGTTTCAAACAAAGTAGATTCATTGCTAACAAATAAAAAAATTAAAAATATATATAGCTTTTGGAAAACTACCGTAAAATTTGGGTTACGTTGATGTTTGGTGATTCACTCAAATCTAAATTGAAATGTTTAATCACCGCCATAAGTAGAACAGGAAGCAAAATAAACAAACTTGTGAGATTTTGAAAGCTTAAATGAGTATTTTGATTTTATTTTGCTTCATTTTTTGTACACGATCATTGCTTTTACCTTTTCCTCTTAACAAGATTCCTAGCTCATTTCAGTCTTCTGTAATCTTTACGCAATCAACTAAAGGAAAAAAAGTATACTTAATCCATTATTTAGAAGCCAATCATTTGCCTACATTGCAGTTTGAAACTCGTCCTACAATAGAATAAATCTGATATTTATTTGTTTTTAAGGTCATTCCCTCCTTTCGTACGTTATGTCACGAAAAGAACTGTCGCCTGCCGAGTTTTTTTCACTCGCGAATGATATGTTTTTGGCAGGTATAGATACGGTAAGGAACCTTGAATGACTTCTTATTGAAGTCGATTGATTTAAATCATGTTTCAAACTTTGTTAAAAAGCTAAAACATGCAAAGTCCTTTTCTCTTTAATTATTTTTTCATCGACTAAGGATTGACTTAAGTGATAATAGTCACAATTTAAAAATTCCTGCATTTAATTTCAACTTAGGAATAAGCAATGTTGCTGACAAACATTTTTCTCAAATGCTAACATTAACAAATAGTATGGATATGTGTTGTAACATTAGTATAAATAAAGTAAGTTATTTATTGTAAATCAAACTCTTTCGATAAATTTTGCTAAGCTAAGAAAATGCGTTGAGAAAATCACGATTTTTCGAAATGATGTGTTTTTAATGAAGTTCGTATTAGGGAAGGGCCAGAACAGTTTAAGGCAAAACTGAAAACCCTTCTTTTAGTTTATAATGTATAAGTATTCTTTTCTATCCTTTGGTGAGTTTTGTAATGTATTTTATGTGTTTCGCATATTGGTGTATGTGTTCGGTATTATTGTTTATGCGTTTTTTATTGCGGTACATTTGTTTTGTATTATGATGTGTGTTTTTTGTATTGTGTTTTTATATCAATATATATTGTGGTGTGTTCGTGATCGTGTTTTGTTTTAAGTTTGTGTTTTATATTGTTAAGTATGATTTATATTGTGGTGTATCGTCAGGTCAGGTTAGCGCCTGCTACTGGTAACATGTAACCCATTACAACCTGCCTCATGGACGGGTCGTCGGCGTCTAAACCGGCTCCCCCACCAGCTTCTTTACTCTTTAGCTTCTCCTTGCTGGTGTGGAGGGTGACACGAAACCCAGCAGGAATAAAAACAAGACCTGACATAGGGCTGATGAGCTCCTTCGAGCCAACGGCCATCGGGCACATTTACATAAACAAGCCCCGTGCTTCCGAGGTGAGGCTTTTGAACCAGAAGCTAGGACAGGTTAAGTCTGATAATAACCTACGACCCGAGGACTTCACTGCCACCGTCCCAGCTTGCTAGGCTATGACAGTTGAACCGCGGGTGTAAAGAGTGGGGCCAGTTTTCGCGCACACTGCACTCCACTATAAAACTCCACAGCGCAGGCCTGAGGGTTAACCCACGTCATCCTTATCCCCCCCCCCCTCCAATTCCTTAAAGCCCTGTATGGGATGGGTAAGGGGCGAAAACGGCAGGTGAAAGATGTCAGTGGAAGCCGCACTCTCATTAATACATGCAGGTGGTTCAGGACTATCAGTCGTCTGATATTGACCCTGGAGATGACAACCTCATCCGGCAGTATCCTCAACGACCAAGCAGCTTTATTTAGGGACAGCACTGCTTGCTCCACATGGAGAAGGGCCTAGAAAAGGTGGCCTAACCAAAGCTCATCTCTACCGAACCCAGTTGGCTAGCCGCGGTCAACAGGCATCTTCCAAGGCGGCCAAACAAAAATAAGAAAGGAAAGCTCAACACCCGCCAGAAAGGGTGTACAAGGTCTCAAGATCGCATGCCGGAACATCAGGAACATGCTCGACAGATCCGACAGCAATCGCCCAGAACGACGCTCCGCCCTGATCGCTCATGAACTTGCCAGACTGTCCATTGTTATTGCTGCACTAAGTGAGGTTCGCTTCCCAGAAGAGGGCAGCTCTAAAGAACACATCCGTGGTTACACCTTCTACTGGTCAGGAAAACCTGCAGCAGAAATATGCCTTTCAGGAGTTGCCTTATGTTTAAAGATTGTATTGCCTCTAACCTCGAACACCTGGCAACGGTGCACTCTGATCGCATCATCTCAATGCTCCTTCCACTTCACGGCAACCAGTTCTTGACATTGTTCAGTGTTTATGCTCCAACTCTTCTTGCTGAGCCAGCAGAGAAAGACAACTTTTACAGCGACCTGCGCAACCTCGTACAGAGCGCCCCTGCAGACAACAAGGTCATAGTCGGCGAATTCAATGCCCGAGTGGGCCAAAACGCAGAAGCCTAGAAAGGAGTTCTCTGTAAGCATGGCGTTGGAAACTGCAATGACAACGGGCGGCTTCTGTTGGAATTTTGCGCTGAGCTGTAACTATCCATCACTAACACCAACTTCCAGCAGAAGAACAGTTTCAAGACAACCTGGATGCATCCTAGGTCCAAACATTGGCATCTGCTAGACTACGTTTTAGTGCGCCAGCGAGACCTAAACGACGTCCTACATACCAGAGTGATGCCCAGCGCAGAATGTAAAACAGACCACCGCCTCGTACGCTGCAAGCTGAAGCTACGCTTCAAGACAAAACCCAAGAGAGGTGGCACGCAACCCAAGAAGATCAACATCAGTGGCCTTTAGTCGGCTGAAAATGAAAACTGACTTTCAGTCGAACCTACAGCCCAGACTCAAAGAACCTAGTCTGGCATCTGATCCTCTCTTGAAGATATGTGGGATCACTTGAAACCCTCAATTGCCAAAACATCTGAAGACGTCCTCGGGTTTTCCTCCAAAAAGAACAAAGACTGGTTCGACGAGAACAATCAGGAGATACAGAAATTACTGGCGAAGAAGAGATCCACACACCCAGCACATCTCGCTCGGCCAGGTTGCCCTGGAAAGAAAGCAGCTTTCCGTCTTACCTGCAGCAACTTTCAGCGTGAGCTTAGAGTCATGAAGAATGAATGGTGGAATGCAAACTCAGAGAAAACTCAGCTGTGAGCCGACACTGGTAACTACAGAGGATTCTACGAAGCCTTAAAGGCGTTGTATGGCCCCTCATACCAGGTCAAGAGTCCTCTGTCCTCACAGACGGACAGGTGCTTCTCACTGACAAGAGTTCCATTTTGAGCCACTGGTCGCAAAATTTTCAGACTCTCTTCAGTGCTGACCGTACAGTCCATGACGCGGCAATTCAGCGTATCCCGCAACAACCAGTCAAGGCTGAACTCGACGAGATGCCTTCACTGGAGGAGATCACCAAAGCCATCCAAAAGTTGAAGTGCGGTAAAGCAGCAGGAGTTGACGGCATACCCCCAGAGATCTGGATCCATGGAGGATCACTCCACTCCAAACTCACACGTTGTTGGGAGCAAGGCAAACTTCCACAAGATCTCCGCGATGCAATCATCATCACCTTGTATAAAAACAAGGGATAGAAGTCAGACTGCTCAAACTACCGCGGTATCACCTTGCTCTCAAACGCTGGAAAGATCCTTGCTAGGCTCTTGCTGAACAGACTAATCCTCACCATCGCCAACGAACACCTCCCTGAGAGCCAGTGCGGCTTCCGAGATAACAGGAGCACGACCGACATAGTTTTCGTCCTTCGCCAGCTCCAGGAGAAGTGCTGCGAGCAGAACAAGGGGCTCTACATCACGTTCGTCGACCTTACCAAAGCATTCGACACTGTGAGCAGGAAAGGTCTCTGGCAAATCCTCCAAAAACTAGGCTGCTCGCCAAAGTTCCTGAGCATGATGGTTCAATTGCACGAAGAACAAAAAGGCCAGGTTAGACTCAACGGTGACTTCTCGGAGCCATTCTCCATCTCAAACGGCGTTAAACAGGGTTGTGTCTTAGCTCCAACACTCTTCAGTATCTTCTTCAGTATGATGCTTAAGCAGGCTTTCAAAGACCTTGATGACGAAGACGGCGCCTATATTCGCTACCGCACTGATGGTTGTCTTTTCAACCTGCGACAACTGAAGGCCCACACAAAGACACTGGAACAACTGATCCAAGAGTTACTTTTCGCGGATGACGCTGCCCTTGTTGCTCACACAGAAGCGGCTCTTCAAGGCTAACTTCCTGCTTTGCAGAAGCCGCTCAGCTCTTTGGACTCGAATTAGCCTTAAGAAAACAGAAGTCCTGCATCAGCCTGCCCCCTGAGCAGAGTTTCTTTTCCCCCATATCACGATTGGCCAGAAAGAGCTAAACACAGTTCATCAGTTCAAGCATCTGGGGTGCATCATCTCTTCAGATGCCAAGCTAGACAAGGAGATCGACAACAGGCTGGCCAAAGCTAACAGTGCATTCGGAAGGCTCTATAGTAGAGTGTGGAACAACCGGCATCAGAAGCAAAACACTAAGATCAGTGTGTTTCGTGCAGTTGTTCTGACCACACTCCTGTACGGCTCAGATTCGTGGGTCTTCTACCGTCACCACCGGCGACTCCTCGAGCGCTTCCAACAGCGTTGCCTCCGCACAATTATGAACATCCTTTGGAGCGACTTTATCACCAATGTTGAAGTCCTTGAAAGAGCGGAGGTCCCAAGCATAGAGGCTCTACTGTTGAAATCCCAACTGCGCTGGGCAGGGCACGTCTCCAGGATGGAAGACCATCGCCTGCCCAAAATTGTACTCTACGGAGAGCTGGCCACTGGCCATCGTGACAGAGGAGCGCCTAAAAAGCGCTACAAAGACAATCTGAAGAAAAATCTCAGTGCCTGTCACATCGATCACCGCCAATGGCCAGACCTCGCTGCCATCCATAGCGCCTGGAGAAACACTATTTGCAAGGCCGCATCCTCGTTTGAACCCTCACGCAAGAAAAGCGGAAAAGAAAGAAAACACGCCAGGCAGCAGTAGCCCAAGCCCGGACTCGATGCTGTCCTATGGCCGCTGTGGCAGACCATGTCTGTCCCAGATAGGACTCATCAGCCATCAGCGTGCCTGCAACCGACGTGGTCAGCCCCCTCAATGATCTTCGTCACTGAAGTCACGCCAAGAAGTATTGTTATGTATATGTTTTGTATGTGTGTGCGTCTTTTATATTTTACATGTGGCGTAGTGTGTTTTGTACTATAAGGTATGTGTTTTGTATTGTGGTGTATTTGTTTTGTTCTGTAATGAATGGCTTCTACTGTAAATGGTTTTGTTTTAACAGTAACCCATTGTAAGAGCCTACTTGGTGTATGATACGGTTAGTTTACCGTTCTGGTAATTGTATAAGCATTATAATCAATCATACTCTAAGCAATATGCATTTTTTAAATTTGTAGTCTATTCTAGAGAATATAATACTTTCGCCACACACCCACTTCTTTAGCTTCACATAAGATTACAAACATTCTATAAAATTCTACCATTCTGATTCAAAATATACAAAATTATTTCAGACAGCGTACACAGCACAATGGCTGCTTTATTATCTTGCAAGGAATCCAGATATCCAAGAAAAACTTTTTCAAGAAGTAGATCCATTGCTAAAGAAAACTGGATTTCTGTCTGCGGATGATCTATCCAAGATTCCCTATCTGAGAGCCTGTATGAAAGAATCACAGAGGTAAAGTTTCCTTTCTTTTTTCTCTTTCTTTTTTCAATTCACTTTTTTGTTTCTTTTTCCTCCCTGTTTTTCTTTCCTTCCCTCATTTCCTTCTTTTTTTCTTTCATTTTTTCATTCATTCATTCATACGTTTTTTATTTATTTGTTTGTTATTTCTTACGAATCTGTTATTTTTAACTATTTTTTTAAAATTCCCTTCGATTTATAAAAGTGTTAAAATTCCCTTTAAATATTATTGCATCAGCTGTAAATGGTTCTGCATCAGTTTTTTTGGTTCTTTTTTATCCTGACTTAGCCATCGGTTTCCGTGACGTTTCGTTGAAAACTCCAACTTTCTGATCATTTTTCGCGTGTTTTTATCAGTTCTGAAAATTTGAAGGGGTCTGTTTCTATTTGCTTTTACGATTGTTCAAAATATTTTTATGGGTTGTTTAAACAGATTTTGTCTCCCCACAGAACCTCGTCGGCTGTGTTATTGGTCTTCAGAAGGACACGAAAGGATTTGGTTTTATGCGGCTATAAAATTCCATCTGGGGTAAGATTTAGTGTAACTTGAGAAAAAACTTTTGGTATTTTGGTCTACATAATTTTGGAAAAAGATTCATAAAATTGAAAAGAATATATTATCTACATACAACAAGAAGGGAAGAAGAAGATATTATCAAAACTGTCACCTCCGTACAAAGTGATTCACAAAGGTTTGATACAAGATTGGGTTTTTTGTTTGGTGTCACATACCGGGCAGGGACTACTATTTGAAAACCCTTGGCGAGTGAAAAAAAGCTCGCTTAAACTATTTGAGGTGAGCGATTTTTCCCACTGAGAAAGCGGTTAAAAAACACCTGAAACAACACTACTGCACATCCATTTTCTGTTATATCCCAGTCACTCTTAATACATAATAATAATAATAATAATAATAATAATAATAATAATAATAGTTTATTCACAATTAATCGCTTTACAAAAGCACTA
>JAOEHV020130260.1:0-45569 GCA_025447995.2 Isaurus tuberculatus | reverse complement strand
GAGCCGTTCGTAGACCCTAAAAGGTGCGCAGGATCCTAATTTCAGACCCTAAAAGTATCGTCGAGCACCCCTACCCATTTTTCAGGGGAGTCCGCCCCCGGGGGGCTTAGTATACCGATGAAGGCAACTGTTATGAATATTTAACTCCCCCTCATAATATAGACCACATCGTAAATACTATGAGATCTGTTCAAGATTTCATGAAAAAACATTTATAATTCAAAACAATAACATATATAAGCAATATGAGAAATAAAGAGTTATTCATGTTGAAGAATCAAATCTTTTTTGAGTTCGCTCTTCGTCCATGTTTACTAAATATCAGTAAAGACAATACTTCCGTGCGTCTATAGAATCGGTCAACAGTCATGGAGTCAAGGTTCCAACGCCGTGACAAATGTCTGCTCAACTTAACGTCGACTTGCAAAACTCTTTCAGCCATCAAAGCATTCAAGACTTCAACCTCTAGCTGTCAACACAGCAGTTTTCGCTTCTTGGGTTTTGATTTAATTCTCCTCACAAGCCATTGTTCAGACTCAGTCTGCTGTTATTCAGCTCGTCTCCGATGCGTCGTAGCGCGGAGCCGATTTCGCGGCTGGTGGCGACATTCTTGTTGTTTCCGCTGCGGCGTTCAGCTGACTTTTCGGTGGCGTCGTTTCGAGTGTTACCTTCAGGGTTATCTGTAATGCGTTTGAAGCTGCGTCTTCGGCTGCTGTTTCGTCGAAGAAGTGAGATCCCCATGGTTATAAATTTAAAGTTGAGATCCTGAAGAAAAAGAAATTGTTTTAAGATGGTGTGAAAATCAGTGTTTAATTGTTTTATTTATCTGTCACATCCATTCCTTAGCTCATGTACGGAATTCGACATATTTTTCCGTTTTGCATGTATTCTGAAGAACATCTAAGATCTTTCCGTTTCAGCGATAATTTAGCATTTCAACTTAGGGTTGATTAAATCACGTGTTTTGTATCTAGATAATAATAATATTAGTCTTTACTAATCCTTAAAACAGACGTCAACGATTACAAGAACAAAAATACGTAAAAGCTAACTAATCTGAAATTATAATACATGTACTAGAAAATTACATGAAAATTGCATAAAATAGCACCTGCTGTTTGGAAAGACATCTGTTGATAGAACATCTCTTAAATTTTTCAGTTTTTATTTTAGGCAATATAAAGTCATGTGGTCTTTTTCGAATGCTACGTTTTCTTTTAGATGACAAAAAACGCCCAGCGTTAAGGATTGAAAAATGAGTGGAAGGAGACTGGGTTAGAAACCCCAGTAAAACTTAAAAGATCGGGAACTTTCCGTTTTCTTTAAAAAAACACTCGTTATTTTTCCACGATAATATGTTTCACAAAAATTCTGCTCAATGAAGCTTAAACTAACAAAGTTCAAAGAAAAGTTAAAAAAAAGTTAAAATGCAAGTTATTAATGAGCCTTAATTTGAAAGAAAGGATAATTTTAAAATCATTCCAACTTTTGAGAAATCCAACTTTTGGGTAACAAAAATTTGAAACTTGAAGTTTTCAAAAATCACTATTTAAAGAACAAATGATAAAAGCTTGAGTTAGTTGTTAGAATATGAGCCCACATAACTAAATTTATCGCTGTTCGAAAACATACGTTCGTGAAAGCGTGAACATGCAGTTTTTAAAATATTAAATCTACAAAAAAATATCCGCCTAAAATCAGCAAAAAAATAACAACAAACAAACAAGATAATTCAGAAAAAGAATGAAAACACTAGCTGTGTAGAAAAGCGAGAGGTATGGAATAAGATAAGCTACTGCGTACAAGTTTGATATTTCCCTTTCTGGTCACATAACTACAAAAATATTGAATAAATTTAGCACCGTTTTGCAAAGGTTAATTTTAGGTAACTAGACAGTATGCGTACTTACGGCTTCAATATTCTTTAACATTTTAAGGAAAATTTCAAAACAACTAAACTTCTATGCTGGAAATTAACAAGTGAAATATTCACTTAATCAAATATAGAAAAATGAAACCGCTGCGTTTTTTGGGTTCTTAAAATAGGGGCTTTACAATTGGCCAGCTTATCTCTTGCTTATACGTCACAACGTTTTACAAAAAAAAAATTGAATCAATTTTTTTGTGGTTTTGAAACACAAATTATAATAATAACTAAAAGTTCTGGCTCCTCGTAGGTTGTTTAAAACCCCAACAAATTGTAAAAGGCAAAAAATAAAAAGAAACGGTTTAATACAAGAATAAGGATTGCAAACAATAATTTTTAACTCCAAAAAACAAAAAAATTAATCAATTAAGAAGATATTACACTTCTAGCCATGCCTGGTCAAGTTTTAAAAGCTGATTTGTTTTGAACTTTTACTTTCCAAAAATACTGTATACTTAAGAAACCCCCTTTTATGTATGATAAAAAAAAAATACATTCTCATTTGTCAGTGCTATGGAAACATCAACGACAAGACTGATCAGAGAAAGACGACGTCATCGGAATGAAAAGATTATCTTTACCTAAAATCAAAAACATTTTTGAATCAAATATTAGACAAAACTTATTTATTTAAAGATCGGTGATTGTAAATTTTAGAGAAGCAGGATATTCTTATAACATTATAAATACAAAGTCGGATAAGTAAAGTATTCTTTGAGGGAATAAAAAGCTTCAGACTCAAAAATTGCATGCTTTTCAACAACAGTTTCGGTTTCATAAATTTGCTATTGATTCCAATTTGAGAGGTGACCTCAGCCCCTAAACAAAGAAAATAAACACATGCACGATGAATCTAATTTATTGCTGATTTTGTTTTGGTGAAGTATCCGCATGAAATTTATACTGTTTTAAATCTTCTTTTATGCTTCGTAAATGCATTTGAAAAATAAGCACTCGTCGAATTTCTAAAAATAAAGATTACTCTCGCTTAATCTGTTAATGCTTGTTTACTGTCACAATATATTTCATAAAGATAAAATTCAAGTTTCATTATATAACAATAACGTTAATACCTAATTGTTTGATGCAGTTTCCGTCTTAAATTTATAAGATAAAAACTTGGGAGCTAATTTCCTAAAGAAATAAAACCTAACCGAGCTGAAAACTATTGTTTCGGCAAGAGATATAATTATCAAATTAGCTCCATTTGTTTAAGTTACATTTTTGGTTGCATTTTATCAGCACAATTCCTTCCCTTGTGTTTGAAGTTGATTCTTTCTAGAATTGAAAGGAACAACGGATAATTTAAAGCTTCTATTCGCTCTAAAATTTAAATGATGTGAACTTTCATTACTATATAAACCTCTCTCTGGTAAACTTGTTACTGAAGTTATCTTATCTAATTAAACTTATTAAAAAAGTCGCCTAAACTTGGATTGAGAAATCAGGAAAGAAGTAAAACTCGCTAAAATTTTGTCTTGATAGCAGCAACGATTTTCAAAGAGGTAAAGGCAGAAAACATGACGATGGTATTGGCAATATACTTTTGTTAAAACTGTTCAATGCCATGGAGCGATGATTTTATGCATGCAACTGTTATTAAAATTCCATGGAGTTAGCGTTTAATAAACTACCATGCAACCCTTACCAAAAGGATCTCCAAAGTTAGATGCTCTAAAACCGAAGCATTTTTCTTCTTAAGGGGCTGTTGGAAAATGAACACTACCATGGTAATGGAAGTAAAAATAATCAGCCAAAAGTATTTTGAAAACAATAATTTTTGTTTTCACCGTCTTAGAGTCCTCGAGTTCACTAACTTCTGGCTTGATTTGAGCTCCAAGAAAAAATATGCGATTAATTCTTGCTGACAGGAACACAGATCGAAGCTAATCTAAATTAATCTATTAGATGGACACAGCTTTAGTAATATTCGGCCCCCCGGGTTTTCAAAAAAGGAACACCGAACTCATCAAATTTTCACCGCTTGGTTTGTCGGAATCCTTTTTGCCGCTAAAAGGTCGCCCAACTTCAAAGATTTACTGCTGGTTGCAAGACCCTTCTTCAAAACGCCGATAAAGTGTAAACAGTACATTTTGCGGCAACATTAATCGACAAATTAATCCTTTAATCTGGTGTTGACGGACGTCAGGCCAAAGCAAAAAGAATCGCTCTTTCAAACCTTTCCTACATACTGACTCAACTAGCAGGAGTGAACTAGTTTTAGACATTGCGATGCAAAATTTCAAACTATCATAATGGCTTTTTTTGTTATTTAGAAAAAAACAAGCCTTTGAAAATGTAATAAGACATAAAGACTAAAGGAAGATAAAGTACTAAAACTGTCGGCAACCAATAGTTCTTCATGGTTTTTCATAACAGGGTACTTTTCAACGTTTTCGCCCATCTTGTGCAAATCTTAATTGAACGCTTAGAACTGAGAAATATTGAGCTTTTTTGTCAATAAAGCTTTCAAATTCCTGCACTGAAAGATAGCAAAGTTTCAGTTTCCTTGACATATGAATAACCATCTTGTTTTTATAACTGCTTTGTCGTATGTGATTGACATTTCTATAAGTACTTTAGATAACCAAACAAAGCGCGGTTAATGTTTTTCGAAACGTTATATTCTATCTAATACCGAAAGCAATGATCTGAAAGGAAACTATTAAAAAACCGAAAGCACTGATAAAAAAAAGAAACTTGCCCTTGGCCTCTTGGGAACAATCACAATTGGACCTTCCTCACTGCTCATTAAACTAGGACTACACGCTTTTTCTTTTGTATGAAAGCAGTAAATTTTGCTGAGCCTCATTGTTCTTAATTTGTTCTTATTTCTGTGAGCGGGTTAAGGACAATACATGTAATAGATATAATGATAATAAGTGGAAAACGGTGCCTCTGTGTTTTGCTATACACATTGCGAACGTAAACTACAAGATTCAGTAAAAGTTTCAACTAATAAAGACATTTTCATTTTTTTTCATTCTGAGTCTGAGCTTGTTTTTAAATTGTTCTTAATTTTTGGCCAATCTGAGCCTCATTGTTATTATAAAGTTGTTCTTATAAAAAAAAGCGTGTAGATTACAAAAAATATTTTGAAATTTAGTCAACTTTAAGATTCAAATACGTTTAGCTACAAAATTTAAGTATCTAGTATCTTGGAGGAATAACGCGATAATTTCGTCCAAGCATCGGGAGTAGTCGACTGCCACCTTAATTCAGGTAGCGAGTCTAATTTCGGAAAAGATACTTTAATGTTATAAGTATGCAAATTCTCAAAGGGAAAAATCAATCAATCAATCAAAAAATCCGGGCTTCACCAAAAATATTATAAATTTGCTTATCGCAAATAAAAATCGGAGTTACTGTCAAAGAGAGATAATTGCCAAAATTTGCAAGTGACCTCACGGATCGATTATCATTATATTTATGCCATAGGAAAAACGAATGTTTATTTAATATGAAATAATAAACAAAACCTTTTAAGTTTTTATACTATTATAAAGTTATATTGATTAATTGTAAAAAATTCTTGAACATGCAAAGGAATATCGATTTATTTCTAAAAAGCAAAACAAAACGTTTTTCTTAAAACAGATTTCTATCACCAAAATATCAGTTTTGTTTTTGCACTCGAATTTTATACTAGTACCTACAGGACAGGAAAACCCCCGCGGAGAGAGACAAATGGGTAAGATTTAAGCTCGATTTCAGCCTTCAAAATAAAAACAAAAGCCGCCAAAGTAATTTTACTTATTCTTGTATGATCATAGTTCTAATTCCTTTCCCTTCCAATGTGAAAATATTGGATGTTTCCAAAAAATATAATCAAGAAATTATAGCACAACGAAAATAAATAACCTGCTTTCAAAATAGATTAACTCAAAACAGCCGAAAGCTAAATTCTTGTCCTCAAGGGAAAACTCATCACATGAAAAAAAAAACTTACTTGTTAGGCAATAACACCAAAACTCAAACAGAAATTCAAGGCCTTCTTTCTTTTGTCCTACAGTGAATCTTTGCTGTACCAATCTCAATAAGCAACTGAACACATTTGGAGAATTCTGTACTTAGAAGAAAGTTTTTGAGGAGAATTTCACGTTTGATATGATCGCAGTTTAGAGATGATGTCATAGCTAAAGAACAGTAAAACAAAATAGTGACGTAATCCTGTTGACATCAGTTACGCAGTTTCACTTTTTTTAAAAAAAACATATATTAAAACGTTTATGGCTTAGGCAAAACTATCCATAAAATGCTTCCGAAATCTGTTAAAATACAAACTTTAAGTCTATATCTACTCCAAATACTCAGTTGAAAAAGTTGTTTCTACCCAAATTTTTCACAATTGAGGGCAAAGTTTTAAGAGAGCGTTGAACTGACGTAGGATAATTGGAATTTCTGTTGTGTTACATGCATCATTTCGCTGGCAGCTGCAGCCGGGAAAACGTGGCGGGCTGTCAAATTTAATTGGGGTGTTTAAAAAAAGCTACATTACTGTCTGAAAATAGTTTAATATGCTAAAACGATGTACGAGGTACCATACTACCATTTAATTTCTATCATCACGTTGGAAAAACATATACATGCTTTTGCTATGACAATGAGATGTCAGCCCTTTATTTTTGTTAAAAACAACTTTCATTTGTTTTCAAAATTTAAAATGTTAATCTGGAATTTAGGTCAAACCTGATTTTATAGTTTTCCTTCGCTCGAAATTGCGTATACTCAATTTACAGATACTTTTTTGAGCGACAGAACTTATATTTTGCGTGGTCTTTTATTCGGAACTCTTTTTCTATATCATTAATCGGGTAGACAAAGTGATATTTGCAGAAAGCAATAGATATCACATGGTGTACACCCTTCGATAAAAAAACAAATACAAAACTGCAACGAATTGAAAATGAGTCCTTGTCAAATTCTCGAAAAAAATCACTTGTCTTTTGGCCTAATTCTGAAAGAATTCACCCTCCCTGCGGTCGGGCATTAGTCCAAAAGACGCGTGATTTTTTGCGAAATTTGACTCGGCGTCATTCGATTACCTATAAAAATAAAGAAATTTTCAATAAGTATTTTAATTTCATAACTATATTAATGTTACTTTGTTTGACTAGTTGAATATGACTAAGCAGTTCAAAATGTTTCTTCTGTGAAATATTAATTTTAACCTACCTGACCATAGTTTTTTCTTTACTTGTTTTTCAAACACAGCTTGAGTACTCTTAGAAACTGATTGGAACTTTAAAAGCGTGTATTTTGATACTATTTCAAGCATTTGTTTTATTATTTTTATTATTCTTATCGTTCTTTTCTTTATAATTTTCTTTTGTAATTGTTTTTACATTTAATACTTTATTTACTGAGAGCTCATCTTTTCCTGTTTTTACTGATAGCTTATAGAGGAAGTATTTACGATTAAAGAGACACCTTGGAGGGTTTAGCCGTGGACGTTATGGCAATTTTTTTTAGCATTAAACAAACTTATGCCTTTAGAATTTCAAAAGTAAACAGTTATGGAACACTCAATTGTGACATCAATAGAAAAATTTCAAGAGACAATCATAGCTCCACATATGTATGTTCATATTGCTCCATAAACGGGAGTCCTCTGCGGAAGCTTTATACACAAATCACTGCTAATATATACATATCCAAGGCCCTTCTTGATCACAGATACAAGTACTTTTTTCCTATATGGCAAGGATAGTTTTCTATCTTGGTTCGAAATTCACATTCTTGCCATCTACTGGCCGTGCTTCATAGACATCTTGAATCAGGGTGATTTTGCGAGTAGGCTTGACTTTTAGCAATATAAAGAAAAGTATGGAATGGATGTTATGGGGGGAGGGGGAGGGGGTTTCAGGATAACGTCCATTGGACGTTATTTAAAGATTTTTTGATTTGTCGATGCCCCCTTACGGCCCCTTACGGCGATTATGAAACATTTCAACTAAAATAGATTTAAAACTCGCGTATTAAAGCGTTGGTAAAAAAGGAACAATTATCAGGAAACAAGATCCCCAGTGGCTTTCGCAGTCTCTTTTGTTCAATTTCCTACTTAAAACAACCTTAAAATCTCACGTACAACAATTATGCCTCAGCCGTGTATTTACTGACACGTTAAAACCTAGATTCCGAGCCGGATGTCAAACTGTTGCGGTCGAATATAGACAAGATGCAAAATGTTAGCGACCTAGGGTGTCTCGACTTTCTTTAGTCAGAGATATCTAGTGTTAAATGTGTGTTGATATTGACACTTATCGATCAAAATTAAAAATCCTTGCTGGTATTCTAAAATACGATAATCGACCACCCACGAAGTTACTTTTATCAAGTGATGTTTGTTATACTTTTGAAAACGTTTACACATCTCTATTTAATTTGTTGTTCGTAAAAAAATAACTTATAGCTCTTTCCTTTATCGAAGTTATAAGTACATTTCAAAAATGATTTGTACAAAAGCAATCTTCAAGCCCAACAGTTTTCCACACTTTTTGACGAAAATAAACAGTTAGCACAGACTTTTAACTTTTAATTGTTGTTTATCTGTAACAATGGACAAAGCAATTTCTGGAAAGTGTTTTTAGTTCCGTTTACCCTAAGGCAAAAAGAACAGCAATTAACATCATGTATACTGCTCTTAATATAATATCGAATAACCAGTTTTTATAGCACGGTGGTCTCTTCATGTGTGGGCAAAGTTATGAAGCAAGGTCCAGTGCTGCTTACAAACAACGATAAAAGACAAACATGGCTTTAAAAATTTAAAAATTGTACTTAGCATTGAAGTGATTTCAATAGAGACAAGGAGACAAAACAGAAAGAAACAGAGAATGAAATACGAGCTTTAAAAACTGTAAAAAACGTGTTAAACGTAAATCAATTTTTTTTTGCTTGACCAAATTTACCCTTCCTCAGAGAGTCTATTTGCTGTCACTGACTGTGATTGGTTAAACTCTGCTCACCAGATACGAACTTAATCAATTTCTATGTGGGAGGCGCTTTGTAAAACAGCCCGATGTTCTCGTGTATTTCAACAACCACGCTAAAATGAGTTGCATGTTAACAGGTGTTAAGTTTCTAAAATTAAAAATCTGTAAGACACGCCTAAAATTTTGCTGGAGCGAAACTGCTAAAATTATTAACTCTAGAACTTGAAACTATCTCTTTACATGTACAAGTTCTTGGATGAAATGCAACAAGGGTTAATACTTTGGTAAGATATTTTTAACTTCAAGTTTGAAAACTGAAAACTAACAGAATTTAAATTTGTTGACTATGCATGCTCATACTGTTGTGTTTACTGATCATCAATCGATTTCCTATGTCAACTAAAACAGATATGTAACAAATCAAGAGTAGTTTATGTACAGCTTAAGTTGGAAAGAATAGTGAAAGAGTCGTTTTAAGTTTAGCACTGAAGTAAGAACTTTTTTGTACTTGTAATATATGTGCGAAACTTTGCTATTTCAAACTTAAACTCAACTATACTAACAGAATTTGTCATATTTTTATGGAGCAGTTTCTGTGGATCATGTAGATGAACTAATCAAAAAAGAGAAGCAATCAAACTTAGTCAAAATACTATAAACTGATCATGAAAAATGATTAATTATAAACATATCCATACGTCCAAATAACTTTTTCACAAATAATATCATCCAAAATGTTGATTTATCCTGGCAAATTCGGTAACAAAGGTTTTCTATTTTAAACTTAAAGAAGATAATACTACTAAAACTGCATAATAAAGAGAAATATTTAGCATATCTATTTAAAGAAATACATTTTCGATTTCTTAAAAGCAGCACTATCGATATTATAGGTCACATACTTTGATTGACAATGCGTTATAATATAGATAAATATTTATAGTTACTTATTTATCCAAATAAACACAGTTTGTGCCTAAGTATATAATTTATTAAACACAATATCATTGATATTATAGGTCTTACAGTCTATAAGAAGACATGTAAAATGTACCAACAAAAAATGAATAACATTTTTTAATTTCAAAGTGGTGTAAGCTTAATTGATGTAACATTATCAGAACTTATCATGACTTAATGAAGCGATTTTAGCAGTTATATAAATTAAATATAATGCGATAGAATGATATATCAGAAACACTTATACATATATTTCTTTACCCAAATACAAACAAGTTTCAACAAATTATATTATTATAAACACAATATTATTAGTTTATTAAACACAATATTCTTGGTACTATAGGTCTCACATATTGTTCGAAGTGTTATCAAAACTATACACCAAAATTGAATAACAAGATTAATTTTAACAGAGCGGCACAATCCTGAACAAAACCATTGCTATTTCAAAATGAGGTCTGGCTAATTGCATCAAAGTTTCAAAACTTGATCGACAATGTAATAACATTACCACTGAATAATGATAATATTAATAACATTGCTTTCAACCAGTAAAACTTGTTTAAGAACTCGATTACTATTAAGGCAAACGTATTAAAGGCAACTAAAGGTTGAAAAGCTTAGGATCATCGCTGTGAGTTGTTTAAGCTCCTGATTAACAAACGTTAGCCATTCGTCAGAGCCTCTGAAAGTATTCCACCGAAACTGCAAGATGTTAGGCAAAGTAAAGTATATAGGTTATTGGAATATACTCGTGACTTTCTTGACATATCTAGCCATGAAGAATGAACTACTGAGTTTTAACAATCTACATGGAAAGACCTGATTGAGTAGAAAAAATGAAGCATGCATTGCTTTTGAATTGTTAATGAACCCCTTGATCCATTTTGTTTGTCTTGAAGAGTAGAAATGATTAGTGACTTTATTCTAACTTTTAAAGCACTAGACGAAACCCTTAGTAAAGTAACAACTCATTCTGTTTGTCTTGAAGAGTTAAATTATTTATTTTATTCATACAAACCTTTGAACCGCCGGGTACATGAACACTTAGAAAACGATCGTTTGTCTTGAAAAGCAGAAATAGTTTGTGTTATTCGTTCTAGTCTTTGATCCATTTGATGAAAACTTTTGAAATAAACACTTTGTCTTGAGGAACATGTAGAAATGATTTGCGTTATACTTGTTCGAGCTTTTGAACCAGTTGATAAAACCCTATAAAACGACCACTCGTTTTGTTTGTTTTGAAGAGTAGAAATGATTGATGTTATTCATTCTAGCTTTTGAACCAGTTAATGAAACTCTATAAAGTGACCATTCATTTTGTTTGTCTGGAAGAGTATATAGAAATGAATTGTGTTATTTATCCCATTTTTTGAACCAGTTTATGAAATCCTTTAAAATAACTACCAATTTTGTTCTTGTCTTGACGAGTTAAGTTATTTTTGTTGTTCATACTAACTTTTGAACGGGTGCATGAAAACTTATAAACCAACCATTCACTTTGTCTTGAAAAGCAGAAATGATTTATGTTACTCATTCTAGCCTTTTAACCCATTTGATGAAAACTTTTGAATAGACCATTCACTTTGTCTTGAGAAAAGGAAATGATTTGTGTTCATTCATTCTAGCTTTTGAACCAATTGAAGAAACCCTATATATAAAGTGACCACTCGTTTTCTTTGTCTTTAAGAGTAGAAATGATTTGTTTTTTTCATTTTAACTTTTGAACCAGTTGATAAAACCTTAAATAGTAACTTCTTTCATTTTGTATGTCTTGACTATAAAACAGATCATTGATGTTGTTCAAGGGTCTGAATGGCGATAACTGAACACAGAGATTCGCCTAAATTTTAATTGTTTATTGAGATATTTGAAGACGTTTTTAACTGATTGCTTATAGAACAGGACGAATAATCAGCCACAGTTACTGAGAACTGGGAAATAGTATATAGGAATGAGTGATGTACATTATTCATTCTGTCTTTTAAGCCCTATAAAGTGACCAATCATTTTATTTATCTTAAAGAGAAGAAATGATTGGTGTTATTCATTCTAGCTTTTGAGCCAGCTGCTGCCATTTATTTTTGTTTGCTTTGAATAGATGAATAATTGTTATTAATTCTTGTTTTTGAACGAATCGATGAACTCTATAAAACTGAGGGACTATTCAGTTTGTTTCCTTGCAATGTAGAAACATGACTTTCGAACAAACTGATAAAACCAGTTTATAAGATGACCATTCTGTCTGGCTTGTTCTACTTCTAAAGATTAAAAATGACTGGAGTTGTTCAATCTAATTCTTGATTTAATAACGCGACTACTTAATCAACTATTCTCAAAGTAAGATTCAAAAACTGTTCATATTTTTAACAATACCCAAAGTGAAAACATGGAGACTTTTAAAAACTCTGTGGGAGAAATATTAAGGCAGAGAATATAGGTTTCAGTGTTCACTTTAGGGTGGTCTCAGCTAAGGAAAAAGCGCAATTCAGTTTTTGATTGACAGTGATTAAACCATCTTGTGTAATTCCAAGGCAAAGTCGAGTACAAATAGTGCTTTGAATATTACCATAAACTTTTGTTTTTGAAGTTTCTTTCCACAAACTTAACCGCAGAGAGCATTTCTCCTTTATGAGCTTAACCATCAAATTACTAAACTATAATAAATAGACTTGTTTTTGCTGTGCTCTGCAATGAACCATGTAAAAAAAAATACTCAAAGCCATTTATTCCACATACCTAATTAATCTTCACGCTTTTAATCCCTTCATTATTAAATAGTAGGCTGACAGATGTCATCTAAAAATAGACGTCTGAAAAGGTTGGCATAAAAACTTTTAGTTTGTTTGTGGTCATTACTACTTTGTACAAAGATTGAGATAGGTTGAACAATAAAACATGCCATGCAGAGGGATCAACAATATCTTCAACTATTTGGTGGGGAAAAAAATCAACATCTTGTAGAAAATTAAAATGTCACGAAAGATGAGGAATGTGTTTCAAGTTTCATGTGCTTATCAAGAGCAAAAAACAAAAATGAAATCTCTTATATTTTCATGTTTCTTTATCGATTTACCAAAACTTACAAGATCTCTATCAAAGACTTAAAAGAAACAAACAAATCTTTTGGTATTTCATCAGATAAGCCGCTAAAAATAGTCAATATTCATTTGATTTTCAAATTTATGTCTTTTGAAGTTTGCTCTGAGCTACCGAAACCAATGATGCCAAAATCTTTGTTACTTAGCAACCGAAATGGACGTCATGAGAGTTTTCTTAATGTCGTCGATAAGTCGGGCTTCTACTGAAAACTATTCAAACAAACTGAAACAAATACTTAACCTTTCTAAACTCTTGTAAACCCTAAATTCTTTCATTTGTTCAACTCAAACAAGCACCTAACTGGATCCTTGTAGATATTCATTATAATCTAGTTCCATTGCATTAGTTTGGCCTGAATTATTTGCTTATCAGCAACAACATGAAAGTTTGAAAAGATAGATTAACCTCACGGTGAGTTTCAACCCGCATCTATCAACGGATTTTGTTTTCTATCGCGGTAACGCCCCCGTCCTTTTCCGCAACTCTGGCAGTTGGCAGCAAAAAGGGAGTGGAATTTGCAATCTATATCAATGAAGAAAATTCCTTTCTAGTTACATCATTAAAAGCTGTTTTCAAATTTTTTCACTTTTTGGCAAAATCCGTTCAAAAAACCCGGCAATTTTTTGCTCATTACAAAACAAACATCGCTGCAGGTGCCCCTGTTGATATTTTGACGGTTTAGGAGGATATTCTACCCGAATTCTGTCTGAGACAGAACCGGCGTCGGAGTATGTCTGGAAAAAATTCCAATGAATGTTCAGAGTGACCGGAAAAGGCGTCACGTTGAACTTTCAAGGTTTCTACGACGTCATCAGGCATATCCGATCACTTGAAACAAATCAACTGTGAAATGATCTTCAAATTCAATATCTCGGATTGGGAAGTTACCAAGCACATCTCGATACACGCTGGAAGCGTTGAGAGCAATAAACCGAAATAAGTTTTGGTATTGAAAAGACAGAAGAGTGCAAGTCTTTGCAGCAAGCAGAAATATTTTTTGTCACGTGAGTAGATTTGTATATCATGGATATTCTGTTCCGTTTTTGGTACAAAACTTCCTAATTCGCTAGTGATTGTTCACTGCAAAGAAAATAGGCGTGGGAACATTGAAGAAACTTTTAATGTTGCGTTCATTTCTATTCCTTAGTTAGTAAATAAAAGTTTTCTCTCTCAGTTGACCCGTTAAAGATGCAAGACATAGTGAAAATTTTCAAAGAAAAATTATTTTATCTATCGAGACTTAAAAAGGAAAAAAAAAAAGGAGAAGTGAACTTACCGATTCCACTGCATGCTTCTTTACAAATGAAAGAAAAGGATTAATTTTAGTCCACATTTGATACGAGTTTTAACTGTATTATACTTTTGCCTTCTGACGAAAATTAAGCAACAAACAAGTATTCAGTCCAGATCTCCACTAGTTTTGCCTCCCAGAATTCGATTTACATTACTCCTGACACTAAAAACTCTGAAATCACTCGATGAATATCTTTTATTAAAAGCTATTGAGGTGCGTTGCGAGCTCTTACAAAGTCTAAATTAGTATAACGTAAGGTTGAATTTTTTCACTGCGTCAGGAGCTGACATTTCGACAGCTAGTCCTGACGACTCAAAAAAATTGCTCTGACGAAGGGCTGACGTTCGACACGTCAGCTTCTTCCACTATACCTTTTATACTGCATAATGGTCATAAAAAATTAAATATCGAGTTGTCTAAATTACGAGTTGTGCAATTGCCGTGAAAACAGGCTGATGCTCGAAACATAAGCTCCTTATAATACTTAGGTGATAATCATAGAAATTTTAATCTTGAATTATCTAAATAAACTTTCTCCCCCAACACTTCAAAAGCCCACGCTCCAAATGTCAGCTCCTTACACTTATTTTTATAAGGCAATTTTGTCAAAACGACGCTCTGAAATCAAACGCGCGCCTCTCTTTCTCTTCGGTCAGTTTAAAGTTTAATTGCACGATGAAAAAGGACTTTCCACTCGCCAACCTAAGTTTGGCAACAATTTACAACACGAGAAGATGCAAAAGTTTAAACGCCCTCGCAATGACTTGAGTTCGATAGGATGATTATTTTAAGATCAGATATAATGCAAAGACCTTATAGCACTGCGTAGGGGACGAAAATAACTTGATTTGCCTTGACTTGTAAATGAAATCAGGAAACATTGTGTATTATATGAATTTCATGTGATCAAAGGGACGAAACAACTCGAGGGTGTTTGTTTACATTAACCTTGCATACTAAGTTTTGAGGAAATCCAATTAAATTACTGCGTTTTAAAACCTTCTGCTGTTTAAACCGTTGAAATTCACTGAGTTTACTTTTCAAGACTGCGTTTTAATTCGCTGAAACAAAAAGTTCGAAAACTGATTCAACAGTCTTTTCGAGACAACAAAATGGCCACTTTATTATAACTGGTTTAAAAGTTAGAATGATTAAATCCAAATATTTCTACTTAGGGTTTCATTAACTTGTTCAATCTAAACTAATCGATACGAAACAAAGTTTGGGCGGTTAAGGTTTAACTGTTGGAATCCTTTGTAAAAAGCGTACCTTATCTATCAAACAAGGTTGAAATGAACCGAATATTCTAGTGTATTATTCTGAAGTTCGTCTCTTACTTGACTTAAGTCACTGAACATTTGGTTCACACATTGATCAAACGATGATTTAGAGGTGAAAGACTTTCAAAAGAGTTGTTCTGTCTTTTTCCCTCAATCCCTTAAAATAGAACCTGCAGTCTATACCTATATATCATACCAGTATTAGGTAAGAGATATATTTTCGTATTAATTAGGTCAATGAAGACCGAAAACAGTGTTTTTTCTTGTTTCCTAAATCAACAACACCAACGTCGTCGTCGTTGAATACCGTTAAAAAAACACTTATGTACGTCGGCGAGTAGGTATATACACAATCATCTAAAATCATCTAAGGTTGAGAAAGTTTATGAGGTCGAGAAATACTTGGGGGGCATCCACTAACGAATGGCCAACGATCGAAAAGTCAGCTCTATGAAGTACTAATACTACACAACGATCATAAACATCTCAGCCAGCTCGAAACGTCTAAATAACACATTGTCATTGATCTAAAACCTAAGGTCTTCGATCGATATTTATATTGTATAGCTTCAACATCTCTGTGTACACTTCTGTTCAATCTCATTAATTTTTGCCGAAGTAGTTCAGACAAAAATTAAAATAGCTTTTTGTAGCTGGAAAAAATAGTTCTGTAAATGTAAATGTGAATAGGAGGTAAATCAGTTGGCTATTTACAAAACGTGGTGAGTTTGACCCTTGGATCAACGAATACAAAAACATCCGGAAGTTAGCAAACGGATTTTAAGTCTTGGTCTCGTATAGGTAGAATCTGATTTTTTTTCAATTCTGGGTATTCCGCTTTTTTTATACGTTGGATCAAAACCTAATATTCCCGTTCCTAACCATATTTTCCAGGACATTCTTTTTTTTCTTTTACAGTTTTAAATGGGTCACAAAACGTCAATTTGCACCTATACCAGGTTCTGGGATGCTCGCATAAAATCGAGACATATATAAACAAGAATAAGCAAACACAGACGGGCTTTCTATAATGAACGGTTTTGTGTAGGACTTTTTTCTTGTTCAAAACTTGATGATACTCTGTTTACTTTTTGGAAACATGAAATATTACCTGTTTCTTACATTCATAATCCAAACATTCCGTATTCCTTAGAGTTTTTCAGACAATAAAAAAATATTCAGTGTTTCGCTTCTATCCCTGTGCATGACCTGGTTTTCAGCCTTCAAATCCAGCTTCTCTAACCATGGTATCCACAAATCGTCTTTTAATTATGGCATAAAAAGTCTGTTTGTTTTCGACCCAAACGTACAAAAAGATTCTAATTCCTATTTGGGTATGAGGAAGTCTGAAAACCCTAGGTCATGGGAAGTGACTGGGTTCCTATACTATAGCCTGTGTACAGCGGCTGTGCACAGGCTATAGGTTCCTATTGTAATGACGATGAATAACCATGCTTTTAAACTGAGTATTCCACAAGGTAATTGGTTCTTCTATGCTGAAAGCTACGCACAATTCTGACGAAACGTTTTCATTCTAAATGCAGGATCTTGGTGTTAACAATGGGCGTTTCACTTATTCGACGAAACAGCAGTAAACGTCGCAGTTTTAAGCGTGGTGCAGATCACCAAGAACAGACCTCACATATTGATACAACGTCCCGTAATCCAGCTCCCACCGAACGCCTTGATGGAGGGAGAAATGATAACCGCGCAATCAGTCGCGAAATCGGCTCTGCGTTGAGACGCATCGGAGACGAACTGAACAACAGAAGATTTAGCTTCTATGGTGTGTTTTGAAACACAAAGGAGCTAAACTCGGAAAGACATTTTTCCTGAGCTGTTGCTGTTCCATCAAAAGCAACTAGTGTTGGAAAAGCACATTTCTGATCTCGACGACGGGACTGTCATGAAATTAGGATCACTTCACAGCCCCTAAAGTTAAAGAAAAGAAAGACTTGTAGATTTAGTTAGAAATAATGTTAGAGTTTGTACATTTGAAGAGTTGTCACTTTGTCTACGATCTACAGTAGTTGTACAGTTAGTATAACAATGAACATTTAAAGGTTGTATTCAAGTTTCCATCATTCTATGTACAGCTAAGGGCAAATCCTCGAGTAAATCTCATTCTAATGAAAAACGTCACCAAATATGTTTCATTCGTCCAAAGTTGTAATATATATAGTTATATGTTATAAGCACCTTTATATGACTCGAACTGTTTGAAATGTAATACGTAAAAAGTAGGGTAATACTAATAGGATCAACTCAAAGTTGTTAAAATTAAGTTATTCATAACGGGAAAAAAGGGAGATAAGGGAGAGTTTTAGTATAAATAGCATAACATAACCACATACTTGACATATGTTTTAGCTAATGATTAAAATAAAAAACGAAAGGAAACTGAAAATATTTTGTACATTTCGTGAGCCTGGGTATATAGGTTTAAAAGTGCGTTAAAAACAAAAGCTGATTCTAACCTTACATCTTTCTTCTTTTCCTTACAACTTATAGCCTTTTAAAAGAGATTTCTCTTTCTTTCTTCCCTAAGAAAAAAAGTATTATTTCACGGATCTGCCTGAGGCCCGTCCAAAGTTTTGTACAATTAGATCAACTCCCTGCTGACTCAAAAAGTTTTTTACCAGTTCGAGTTCTTTCGCTTATACAAAGAAAAAAATCCGCTAATCTTTTATGAGCCTGCTTCTTGTAATTTGTATCCACAAACACAAACTTAGCCTTTGCTACATGTGATTTCTAGTGGTACCGGACTGTTGCGTGAGCTCGAAAAAAAATAAAACCGATTAGTGCAGGTGCTTTCTTTTTTAAAAAGAAAAGGACATGTTATTTTTTTCGTATATAAGATAAAAAAAAAATTTTCAATAAGGAATCGTATAAAGATATTTCATCGATAAAAATATATTAAGAAAAATATTTCCCAGGGTATGAAACAATACGGTATTATTACTTTGGAGCAGTGGCTTCGGTTGTTCAAAAAGCGAATACATTTATCCATTGAATAAGTCTATCCGGCAGTTAAAAGTATTATCCAGTAGATAGTTAACCACTAGATAAAATGTACTTGCACAAAGGCCCAATAGCGGTAACCGAGCTTTGTGCAACCAACGTGACGCAAGTGGTTAAATTTTATCCGCCGAATAGCGATTTATCCGCTGGATAAGACTTAACCGCTCTTTGAACAACTGGGTCCCCAGTATGATGAAGTATGAACGGATATGTTACGCCATGATGCGGAGCCAATGAAATTACAGTATATAACTTTGATCCCGTGTTAACATATGATAGCTATGAAATCGTGAATGTCATAACGCGAAATAGCACTGTGCGGAAAGCAACGGTGTGTTATGGCATGATAGTATACATGGTTAAGAATGGAACATTATAACATGTAATGCAATAAAATTATTCGGTATTATGATAAAGGTACAAACGTCAGGGTGTACATGTTGCATATGTAAAACTATATTACGTAAACAAGGTGTTTAAATTACAAAATTGTGCATTTTAATATGGTTTGACCATGTTCTTCTATTCTCCCTTAACTAAAAACATTTATCTTCCCCTATTCACCTTGACCCAAACACACTATTAACAAAAGTTCATTATTATGAGCGTTCATCTTTCCCTATCTTTTTTATCTTGACCCCAACACAGTGGTAAACAATAATGAGTACTAACAGGAGTCCATTACCAGGAGTGTTCATTTTCCCCTATTCATCTTGACCCAAACTTAACACAGTAGTAGACAATAATAAGTACTAACAGGAGTCCATTACCAGGAGTGTTCATCTTCCCCTATTCATCTTGATCCCAACTTAACACAGAAGTACACAATAATAAGTCCTAACAGGAGTCCATTACAAGGAGGGTTCATCTTCCCTATTCACCTTGACCCCAACTTAACACAGTAGTAGATAATAATAAGTACTAACAGGAGTCCATTACCAGGAGTGTTCATCTTCCCCTATTCACCTTGACCCCAACTTAACACAGTAGTAGACAATAATAAGTACTAACAGGAGTCCATTACCAGGAGTGTTCATCTTCCCCAATTCAAATTGACCTCAACTTAACACAGTAGTAGATAATAATAAGTACTAACAGGAGTCCATTACCAGGAGGGTTTCTCTTCCCTTATTCACCTTTACCCCAACCTAACACAGTAGTAGATAATACTAAGTACTAACAGGAGTCCATTACCAGGAGGGTTCATCTTCCCCTATTCACCTTGACCCCAACTTAACACAGTTGTAGATAATAATAAGTACTAACAGGAGTCCATTACCTGGAGGGTTCATCTTCCCCTATTCACCTTGACCCCAACTTAACACAGTAGTAGATAATAATAAGTACTAACAGGAGTCCATTACTAGGAGTGTTCATCTTTCCCTATTCACCTTGATCCCAACTTAACACAGTAGTAGACAATAATAAGTACTAACAGGAGTCCATTACTAGGAGGGTCATCTTGCCCTATTCATTTTGTCCCCAACTTATTACAGTAGTAGATAATAATAAGTACTAACAGTAGTTCATTACCAGGAGGGTTCATCTTCCCCTATTCACCTTGACCCCAACTTAACACAGTAGTAGATAATAATAAGTACTAACAGGAGTCCATTACTAGGAGGGTCATCTTGCCCTATTCATTTTGTCCCCAACTTATTACAGTAGTAGATAATAATAAGTACTAACAGGAGTCCATTACCAGGAGGGTTCATCTTCCCCTATTCAGTTTGACCCCAACTTAACACAGTAGTAGACAATAATAAGTACTAACAGGAGTCCATTACTAGGAGCGTTCATCTTCCTTTATTCACCTTGACCTCCACTCAGTTATAGATAATAAGTACTAATGCGACTCAATTACCAGATGTTCCTCTCCCCTTTTAACCCTTAACCCAGACACGATAATAGACAACAATAAGTATGTACTAAGAATGTTCATTTTCTTTTATTCACTTTGACCTCAACAAAGTAAAAGACAACAATAACTACTAACAGGAACCATTTCTGTGGAAGTTCATCTTCCTCTATTCACCTTGATCGCAACACAGTTGTAGACAACAAAAATTACTATATTATTAGGATCCAATTTCTGGGAGTGTTCATCTTCTTTTCTACACTTTGACCATACTAAGAAAGTTCATTTTTCCCTATTTACCCTGGCTCCTCCGTTTTTTTTAAACTTCATTTGACCTTGTTTTTCACCTAGTTTATTCAGCTTTCAATCCATAAATTTCGGTATAAAAAGAGTAAAACTTCTGTTTGGAGTTCTAGATATGGATACGTGTTCCGTCCAAGGAAGCTTAAAGACTGTCATCCATTTAAAACAACAAAAACCGGAGATAAGCGCCATTTTTTTTAAAATCTGCTGCGCTCATAAAAAGATGAATAACATTTTTTTTTATTACTTGGTCTTACTGGTTCTGTATAAGTGAAGGAGGTCAGAAGTTTTAACATATCTAAGTTTTTGATTTGATAAGTATTTTTTAAATTTCTTGGTTTACTGGGTTCGATGTAAATAAAAAGTATTCAACATGGGAAAACAGATGTTGATAACCTATTACTAAATTCTTAATGAAATGTCGAAGCTGAATCCTGAAGATATACATAATAGAGAAAGTGCAAAATGATCAAATAGGCAGCTAAAGAGCTGAAATGGGGATGGGAGTGGGAAGTAAATAGAACACGGTCTTAGAATGGAATAGATAAGGTCTAGACTAGCCATGACAAAAAAAAATCTAGCTTTGGCGTCAGAACAAAAAGTTAAGAGAGGGAAAACTAAAAGTGAAACAGCAAAAAGCAAAAACCACCCGAACCACGGTTTGGTCAGAACCTGCACGCATGCGCACAACCAGCTTCACCCGAGTACCTACAATGCTAGCAACTGGAGCAACCGTGGAGAACTGAATCGTGGAAAGGAACTGTATAGAGGGGTTTCCGATCATGGACAGACAAAAGTAGATTGGCAAAGTGGAGGACAAAAGGGAAAAGGAATAAATTGGGAGAGTTGAAAATGAAATATCCATAACAGCGGATCTAACAAATTATCTCAGTCTAACCTAATGGAAATCAAAAACAACAAATTATGAAGCGAAAAACGGTATAAAAGATTATATATAACTGTATTTGTAAAAATCAACAAGAAACGATAGGTTTCAAAAGAATAACGTCGAAATATAATACGAATTCGTTAGGGACCTCAAACGGCTTCTTTCAGCGTTCCGATACTGGACGTTTCCATTCCTTATTCTGGCCTTGCAGGTATATCTATTTAAGATACCAGCTTTTCGGATTATTTGGCAGTAAATAAATAAATTAGTATAAACTTTTCAACAAGCTGTTGTCATTTTAGGCCTTTTTCCTAATAACACTAATCGCGTAACACAAAACTAGGCATATTTGATATGTTCTTTAATTTTACACTTCTATAATTCTAATTAAACTATTTAGACTTCATTAAACTTATCCCTAATTAGTTTCAACAGCTAGGAGTCATCCACTTTTACAGGAGTAGAATACAGTTGGAAAAGTTTTCCTCATGTTGGCTAAGGAAACTTATTTTTTTCAACTTTATATTAACTGCAACAAATTCTGCGACTGGAGACTAAGAATCTTGATCTTTCTATAAAAAAAAACGTGAATTGATGAATAACAAATAACTGTCGGAACTAGGAAAGTATTGTTTGTTGTCTATTAAACTATAAACACACACAAGAAAAGCGGCCGCGACAAAGAGTTTCACCGCTGATTTTAATATAAGGACAAAACACGGTTCTCTTTTGATATGGAGCCCACAAACAGCTCTCCCATTTACCAATGTAAACAAAGGAAACACAATTAAAAACTTGTGGGAACATATTAAATGCCCAATAAAACAAACTTTGATCCACTGCACGCGTACCTTGATAATAGACAAACAAACTTAATGTTTAAATTTCTCTGAGCTTTACTAGCCGTTATAAACACTAAAATTTTTTAATAGCTTCCTAAACCACGCTGTGTGAAGCGCTCGTTTTAATTCGCAACCCGTGGAGCTGAATTCAAATAACATTACTTAATCTTGTAATTAATTTTTAAGGTTCTCTTTTTAATTGCCGCCAGGAGATGTGGGTTTTTCAAATTAAAGCGAGTGGCCCGTGAAAGAACTGATATTTATTTTCGCGCCAAGAAAGTAAATATTTTCTTTTGCTTTTTCGCCGACAAATGAGTTCGGCAAAGAATGGGTTTTAAAATCATCTTCAAAGAGCACTCGAACTAAGTGCACGCGAATTTATCTACTTCAAGGCTTGCTGCAGCGTTCTCTGTAATTTTCTGGCCACTTAAAAAACGAACACGAATGGCTTTACCAAAGACGTACCTAGTGAGAACAGTTGAATAGTGAGAGAGAGTTTAATTACATAGGCCTTTTGCCGAAACAATTTAAAACAATACCGAAGGCGGCTTTTGCTGTCTTTCACAGTCGGCGGCCCTTGAAGCAAAGTTGTTTCATCCAAACATCTAAAGGAGAAGCAGACAACACAGCCAGTTGCCGCGCCGTGTTTGGGCTCCTTTTATTGTTCCGCCGAAAAGATTTATTATGACTTTCCTTTTTAATTAAGGAGAGTTTTAGAGATAGCGGCGTTAAGAGATTTCAGCATGTTTCGAACGTCTCTCAGCGCGCAAAGCTATCTTTTTTTTAAAAAAAAGAAAAACAACCCCTTCCGTCACGCGTTCTATGGGGATTGTTTTTGCTATATATAGATAAAAGAAATTCATGACTTCTTGACCTTTGGATCGTCTAATCTTTAGTCTGATCCTTTTTCTTGAAGTGAGGTTTTTGAAATTTCTCCAAACAGTCCAAACACGTTGTTGTTTTGTTTAAATATGGACACTAGCGTAATGAATGTTAGTTATTTAATGAACTTCCCAAACAAACAAAGTTCTTAAGCGTGTTTTACATGAACCCAAAAGCGAATTTCCGTAAAAAAAAACGGTCTACGAAACTTTATTTTTGATATTACATAATTTTTCTTTGCCTCAATCAGAATTAAAAGTACAAAATAAAAAGGACGAATCACGTTTATGTATTTTTTGTAATATAACACAACAATTTTCGAGATATTCGCTATCTTTTCTCTCTCGTGTTTTTACTGAATTTTTTTATTCTCTCACTAGCTAGCTAGCTATTTTGCTTGGAATAACAGGGCATACCGAAGACGATTTACAAACATTCAGTCAATATAAACATGTCGAAATAACTCAAAATGCAGTTTACTTGTATAAATTTAATGTAAAAACAAGTACTGTCGTTTTGCTTTTCAGTCTACTATGGTACTTCTCTCTTTAAAGTGAAAAAATTTGCTAATACTAATATTAACTAAATTGCTATGCGAGGACAGCAATTACTGTCATTAATATAGTGATCATATATTTTTTTTATTCTAGAAACAACATTTTTTTTGTTAAAATTTATCTGTACGAGACACAACGACTGAATAATTTCTTTGAACACGGTACTTTGGTGCACTTAGCAATGAATTTTATTTATTCACAGCAAAATCGTCACTAATGCTTTAAAATTCTTGAGCAAATACTTAACTAACATTAGAAACTAAAAAATCTTGAAAAATAAATGCTTGGTACAGTTTTGAATGCTGATAAACTAACCAGTTTATGAGTATAGGAAACTTATCGGACATTCAAGAGGATTTTTACTACTTTCTACCATTTCTCCTACTTGCTCTCTCCAATCTCAAAAAATGTAAAGTAGCTTTTTTCCGAGATTCCACGTCAAAGAACTGTAACTTTTATTCATCTTTCCAGAAAAACCATTTTAATAGTTTGGCAATTAACTGAATGAACAAGACTAACTCGAAATTTGAACTGGAAGGTGATAAACTTGTCGTGTATACGACGAAACTTAATTGGAAAGAAACTTAAGCTTGAATCTAAGTTTCTCTCTCTCTCTCTCTCTCTCTCTCTCTCTCTACACCTATACTATATATTAAGCTACAACTCCACAAAGTTCTCACAACTTTGTATGGTAAAATTTTGCACAATCAGTATGACTTTTTAATATCACTATTGAAACAAAGAAGTCGAATAACTGACAAAAAATACAAAAACGAAACGAGTTAACAGTCAAAGTTTACAGTAAGTCGCAGCGTTGATACATAAAAGAAACAAGTTTGTAATTACGAGCTCATTAGATCGGGATCTTGACCAACATACCCACAAACTCCTTTGTTGAAAGAACGCATGCGTGGAAAAAAAATTTTCTTTCACAGTTGAAAAGCGAAGGAAGAACACAACTTATTGCTCTGAAAACTGACTTAAAAAAATAAATACAGGACAAAAAATAAAACTGCCGTATTGGTATGAACGTTTTTTTATTGTTAGTATACTTTGAGTAAAATATGAATTTTTTGTTGTAGTTTAGACATCTCAATTTAAAATTTTTATAAACCGTAATTATTGTATAGCGCTCTGGCGCGGTAACTTTCCAGGATAAGAACAAATCGTCTCAACCCTAGAAAAGTTGGCTCATCATGTCACAGGATTTTTAACTTTAAGCTATCTAAATTATCGGTTACGTTTATTCACCCTGAAAATAAAGTGTTTTGAAAAAATATTCAACGCACATTTTACTATTTGCTTGCACTTTTTTTTAACAAAAAACAAATTTCCAATTTAAATTGCATATGTAATACATTTTTTCTAAACTCGGCCAATTATACAGTATGAAAAAAGGATCTTTAGAAACCAACCGTCATAAACGATATTTAAATACTTACACCCATTCATTTTGTAAAATTATTAAATATTATCACTCGAAAAGTTGACTTTGTGCTTCTTGCTCTACAAAAAATTTTGAACACTTCACAGACATTTGTTACTTTTCTTTCAGCCGTGGGCGGTCGGTCGTTTAAGCTGACTCATAAAACTGAATCAAAATTAAATTGGTCGAAGGTTTCCAAACAAAAAGAGTTTACAAATAGCATCTAAAAGCACCTGGATAATTCTGCTTCAAGTCACCTCCCAACAAAGGCCCAATAACTGTTTTCCCATTCGCCTTCCGTTGCCGCTGAGTTTTCTCTTTGAAAATTCCGCAGCCACAGGCATACGCGCAATAGGAGTTCTATAGTCACCAAACTTCGAATGTAATATTAAAGTTATAATGATGAGAGGAAAGTTTCATTAGCGACGTTCGATACAACTTAACTCATACACCAATGTAACACGTGTTTTCTGCTTTGGTCTCTTTGGGTTGAGGTTATTAAAACTTATCGTCGGATAAACATCAAAGAATCAGCCGCTTAGCTCAAACGCCGTTCATATAACCAGAACCGCTTGTAATCTGTTCGCTGGCTCGCACTTAAAACTCGTATTACTGAAATAAAATACAGTTTATGTGGCGGTTGTCTTTTTGGAATGATTAGTTGAAGATTTCAAAAATCAGTGGAATCTTTGTAAACATTTTCAAGAATTTTGCTGGAATAAACCAAAGGCGCACACGTTAATGAAAATTATCGAGTTTATAGGGTTTAAACAATCCGAAGTACGTATCACAAAGATTTGCCGCGCCCATGTCAATGAACATAAAATAACGGTAGAGTTGTTTTCTAATGATAACTGAAACAAAACTAATCAAAGTGTTGCTGGCATCTTGCTGCGTGTGCTTGCATGTTCCGCCTTCGTAATAAAGAAATATTTCCCTAATTTATTGCTAAATCTCTCTCTTATCGTTTTGAAACTCCAATTAAATTGACGACGTTCAAAAACAATTACTTTGATAGAAATCCAAACAGCGTCTAATAATATCGTCAACGCTTACACAAGACAACAAACAGACCTAATAAAACTGAAACAAGCTATAAATCTCAACAAGCAATTTAACCATTTTTAATCTAAAAATCTTCTTATTTCTTCAAAATCAAAAACTTAGTATTCATTTCTTATTCTTCGTAATGGCTTTGGCATTTTAGCAAGTAATTAATTGTTTGCAGTTTGCTCACAACTTGGTCGTTTTATAAAAGTTTTGCAAATGTGATATTTTCTGTAAAACCGAAATAATTACTCGGCATTTTAATTTCTCTTTATCGCCAGCAGATAATAGCGACAATGCTTCCATTGCCTTTCAATAGGCAGTTGCTTCAGTCTAATTTTTTTTTATTTGAATACGGTAACGCAAAAGTTTAATTTATATTTAAGATTCTTAAATACGGCGAATCGATTGATCGATCATGAGCGTGAGAACATTCATGGTGGGAGGTAACAACTAAAGGCAGAGCAGATAATTTTCATTTTACTCGAGTTTTGTCAGTTTAGGGTCTAAATTTTCTAGAGTCGGTAAAACGTAATGATAAATGAAGTTTTTTGAACGCATTATTTTTGCAAATAATTGCATCTATTTTTTGATGTCGTCGGTTGAAACGCGACTGTTACTGAAAAAGATCAACCATAGTTGATTTAAATTTCCCCATCATTCAATATGTTTTGAAAAAATATTCAAATCAACAGGGTTTCGGAAACCTTTTTTTTTTTACAAAGAGGTGAAAAATAAATATTGAGTAATTGCCTCGATGTTTTTTTTAAGCAAACCCAAAGTTGTTGGGAGGGGGTGGGTGGGGGTTATACATGTTGGTAGAAATAGGACAAATAAAATGAAGCGAATGGAATTTAACCTTCAATTTTGATAATTATAACTATGGGTTGCACATGAGTACTAGTATCTAGTAAGTGCAGCAACTACGCATAAAGCAACATTCACAGCCTCTACTTCATCGATAACTCAGCAAATCTAGCTATTATTATCTAGCTAAATTCTTTTCCGAACCTAGTGGCCCATTAGGCCGGCGCTTATCTCCGGTTTCTGTAGTGTTAAGCGGATGAGAGTCTTTGGCTCCCCCTGGACGGGACACTAATCCATCGCAGGTTAGCTCCCAGCCGAAGCTGGTACTCATGCATTTACCGAGCTCATAAGGATGGAAAGCTGAGTTAGCTTTGACGGAAAAGAAGGTCACACAAATGTTCAAATTTTGGTAGTGCCGGGAATCGAACCTGGGACCTCAGTGCGGTTAGTAAGCAGAGGTCTTACAAATGCGCCAACCACGACGCCGCTGTCTATCTTATTATCCATTATATAACACATCAATAATTCTATATAAAACTTTAATTCTACTGTCAATGATAAAAAATAACGGTCCATAAATTTGCTCTAAAACTTTTTCAGTTTGGTAACCAACAAGGCTATAATTTTTTTTAATTTCAGTTCAATAAAAATCTGTTTTTCACCTAAACGTTGCCCGATTAACAAGAAAACTTCAAGTCCAATAGATTTACATAGCATTAAATTGGTTATAAGTAGTTAAAATAAAAAAAACGACTGTTTGGAGATGGTTAAATATGTTAAGGCAGAAGATGGAGCTTAAAGGCTGCAGAAATATATATTTTACCATTTCAAATCAATTGTGTTTTTATAACTAAAAGACTACAAGTGCCTTTCTGGAAAATAAAATCATTTCGTTTTACCGTTGAATTAAAAATCTCCAATTTCATAAAGGCAACAGAGAATCTTTGTAGCTTCTAAAAACCTCACACCAAAAGACAAAATACTCAAGTAATATTTCTCTTTCTACCCAACCATTTAGGACCCTATAAATGCGTTTCAAACTGTTCTTACCGATTAGCGGAACTGCCATAACGATAAAACGTTAAACCATTTCGAATTAAACTAAACAACCATCATCACAATCATTCTATATACTGATTGAGTGAATAAAGTGAAAAGTCCCCACTGTTAGTACCAAAAGCTGTTTCCAAATATGGAACTATTTCACAATGACCTTCTGGAAAACTAAATCAATATCAAATCCAACAGATGTTAAATTGTTAGTATAGGTAGTACATGCGTGATAGGATAACGTACTTGCAGCCACTATTATGGGCACTAAGGTCACGTTGGTAGAGGGCTTCAAATTTACCGTAGAGAATGGTGAACGTGAATGTTAGCAGCCATGGAACGGCTGTTTAGGTGTTTAAAACTGTCAGGGCTAACCCCTGATGGACTAGCTGCCTCAGCTAGGTCTTATTAGTAGGGCATAACTTGTCGTTAGCTGTTTGGGTGTAGTAGAACTTCTGGGCTTACCCACTGACGGATTAGCTGCTTCGGCTAGGTCTTATTAGCACGGCGTAACTCACCGACAGCTGTTTCGGTGTAGTAGAAATTCAGGGCTTACCCACTGACGGATTAACTGCTTCGGCTAGGTCTCATTAGCACAGGAGAAACTAACCGACAGCTGTCTCAGTGTAGAAGAACGTCAGGGTTAACCCACTGACAGATTAGATGCCTGGGATTGATCTTAGTAGCACGGTGAAACTCACCGATAGCTGTTTAGGCTTTTTTGGGGCTCGTCAGTATGACATACATAGCTAACAAACAAGCTCAGGTTCCCAAACAAGATAATAAAGAACAGTAAAATCCTAATGCTTGTGGGATGTGACTTGAATGATTATCCAAGTATAGCGCTAGTATCCAGTACTTACTGCCACCAGATGTTCAATTGCTTTATTCATAATTGAAAAAATAATGTTTCAAGAATTCAGAGAATTGGTCCCTAGGAACATGAAGTTCATGCTATTTCTTTTTTAAAAAAACGTCGTCTTAGCTAAGTAGTCTAAAATCTTTCTTCTGGTAACCTATACAAAAACGTTATCGTTTATTTTTAACGTACAAGCAAATGTTAACTGGTCATATTCAAAAATGAAAATACATACTATACTAGTGTTCAGCTACAAGACACTTGGAGGTTGTTCACTTTAAACAAACGTTGTATTTCGCTAAAAAATCCAAAAAAATTTAAATAACAAAAACATAGCATTTGCCGTGAGATACAAAAGAACTGACCGAAAGCTATTTTATTGCTCAAGTTTAGTAGAATGCGCTAAAATATTTTAGCAGTTTTCTGATTCAATGATAGGCTTTAGACCCTGTCCACACTAATGCGTTTTCGTTTGAAAACGCAGACTTTTTTATTCGTTATCGCCTTACGTCCACACTAATACGATCGAAAACGAAGGTGTATGTCACCGAAAACGGAAGTTTTCGAAAATGCTCTCCGGGGTGAAGGTTTTTGAAAATGATGGTGCAGCGTCTACGAAAACGAAGGTTTTCGCAAATGGAGATGCAGCATCTTATAGTGTGGACGAGCGAAAACGAAGGTTTTCGCAAATGGAGATGCAGCATCTTACAGTGTGGAAGAGCGAAAACGAAGGTTTTCGCAAATGGAGATGCAGCATCTTACAGTGTGGACGAGCGAAAACGAAGGTTTTCGAAAACGCTTACGTCACTGCTCACTTCAAAAATACGCTCGAGCAAAGCCCAGGGACGAAATCAAATGTTTTTTATCCGTTTTCGTGGTCTAGTGTGGACGCAGATCATTTTGTAGGTTTTCGATAAAATGAAAACGGAGGTTTTCGAAAATGTATTAGTGTGGAGATGGCCAAAAAAATTTTACTTTGACTTGTCTAAATTGCGCCCTATTACTAAATGCCAAGGAACTTCGTTTTTTTTCGATCAACGTAATTAAGGATATTGGAAAAGTTGTACGAAATCAGAGTTACTGTTTCTTTAAACAAGATTTCAGCAGCATTGTTTGCAATTTTTTAGCCGCCACCATCTCTCATAATTTGTACACAAATATAAAAAACAAACGTCAACTATCTATTTCGGGAACAAAGAAGAAATATTTTTCATATTATATTTTATGGTACTTGAAACTGCTAACAATGCGTTAACTGCTAACACTTCAAAAACGAAGTACAGATACTTTTCTGTAAAGTTAATGTGATATTGGCACTCATCCGATTTCCGCCTCCCTGAAGATCTAGCTCCCCGGGTCGATTCAAAACCGATTAACACTAACCCGGGGTTCCATGTTTCTGCTTTCTAATTTCTAAACAATGATTTGGATATTGGAGCTTACACATTTTTGCTCTAAAGAAGCCTCTCAGCAGCAATGAGGAATCATGGATGAGCTCTACTCTACAAATTTTTAAAGTGTTAACCTTGAAGAAGTCCATAGACGACAGCAAGAAGAGATGTTTTTTTATGCCCAAGAAAATCTGAACATTATTTTTTAAACAAATCTAAATCTTTACAAGTGAAATATTACTCTTTGAATTTTGTTTAAATCTAAGATTAAAGCTAAGTTAACCCTGTAATGTCCGAAATACTATTTAGTGAATGAGAGAAAAAACACTAACTCGTAAAGTGATATACGCGCAACCAAGAGAAAAATTCAAATTCCGAATAAAAATTTAAAAAAAAACAAACAATTTCACAGATTTTTAAATAGGTACACGTAACTTTTTAATCTCTTAAGTAGAACTGATATAAAACTAACTAGTGTGAAATTCCCTTTTTAACAACTATTTAATGCTTAAAACTTTAAGGTGGTACAAGATCTAGAGTTTACATATGATCGAGACTTTTTACAAAGGCGCACTGTCAATATGTGATGTTCTTAAAAAGCTATTCATTTATGATAGCTCAGCATTTATTTCTTTGACAGCCAAGAGCTCCAGTTAAATGTATGATCACCTTTTGCACTTAAGACACAGAATAAATGGATAGTGGCGACATCAAGACTGAGCCAACTGTGGTTTGGACGAGGCTAGCTGCGCCATGTCAGTTAATCTGACAAACTAAGCTCAAAATACTCCGCGGGAAATCGAACGCCTTTGATTGAAACCTAGACAAAAAAACACTCAGTCAGCAAAGAAACTTCGAAAAAGTTCCTTTAAAAAAGTAAAAAATAAATCTACGTGAGCCGACAAAGCCAGACAGATCTGAATATTCAACGCAATTTGATTTTTTGAAAGGGATCTTTTATAACTTTTATTTGTGCATTTAAGCACGTAATAAAATTTATATTACAGAGTAATGTGTAGTTTATCAAAGAATGCAATGAAAAAATTTGTCAGTTATGTTCTAACTTTCAAGTTCTGTTTTGATCCAACATGATAACGCCAGAGCTGGCGTTATCAATGAGCCGACAGTTGAAAACCCACAGCAACAAACATACATTTTATATTTGACAAACCAGCATCTGTAATAAGTAAATATTGATTTTGTATTTTTAATAATTCATGATGTTATTGCCCAAACTGAGGCAGGAGCTTTCAAGCGGCTTCGACTAAAAGTGGACCGCGTTTACAAAAACTGACTGAACACAAAATGGCTGGACATCTATATACACACATTGAAAGTTTGAAAGCATAAAAGCGACACACAAAGTAATTATATGACATACTCGCATGAACCTTTATTAGCTATAAAGATTTCTTGATTGTTTGTTGTGTGAATCATTCATGGAAGTGGTTGGGCAAAGTTTATTCAACTTAATTGCTAAAAACATGCGTCTTTTTTCATACTATACCGCATTCAAGTGCGGCTGCAAGACAAGAATACTTAAAAATAACCTTAACTGATGCGTATGCTATAAAATTATGTAAAACAAGGAGAAAAGTTGAGGTCTATAGCTGAAATTTCACAACTAATTTAATGCGAATAGCTGTTAGTAAAATATACACAAGTGAAAAGATCGGTCGAAGGGATGCACTATCCCCGATTCAAAAAGTTGAGTTACCTTTCAACCGCGAGAAATCTCTTTTTAGTTTCAGTCGTATTTGGTAGATCTGTAAAATATATATTATTCTTTTTCTTCATTTGTAATAGTTTCATCTATATTACTCCATGTTGGATGAGATCCTTTTTCAAATCGCCGGACAAATTCTTTTGAGCTAATACAGTGCCAGTCCATTTGTGTGAATAAAAATTGGTTTCTTCTGTACAGTCAGAAAGACACGAAATAACTTCAATTGTGTTTCATTTTATATGTTATTTTAAAGCTAACTCTTAAGCTAGCATAAGTTAAGTGTTACAGGGAACATGGTTAATAAACTAAATAGCAATTTTATAAGCTCACGACTTGCGCGGGATTTCTGCGACCTTCATTCAAGTTATCCGAAAATTGCGTGTCCTGTTTCTCTTTACAAATCGGCCTTGTAAGAGATTGATTCCTCTTATCAACTTATAAAATGCTACACTGCTCGTGGAAAATTAAAATCACAATCTAAAGCTTTGATTTAGCTAAAGGAATGTAAAGAAATCAAGCGAAAATTCTTCTAAGATGCTTTTGTTCTGAGTTTTTGCCGAAGGATGTGGTTGAATAAAAATACGCTTTAAGAGCTTTGAATATAAGATTTTAATAAATTTGCTGTGCAATTATATTCCTTATCACGGTCGGTGCTTTAGATTCCCTTAAATTTTAATATATAAAGGGATTTTGCGTGAGCCTTTGATTGCCGAAAACCGATCGTGCTGTGAACGGCATAAAGCTGCCAAAAGCACGTCTCCTTGTCCCATTACCCTTGAGCAAAAAGAAATCTAATTACAAGCTGAAATAAAAGATATATGTATGAGACTAAATAGAACGATTCAGTGTGCGACAAAAGAAAAGTAAACGTTACAAAACTAGAATGATTTGAAAACATAATTTGGGTCCCCACCTGAAAATCACAATAACTTGGGTATCACGCATGGAACACATGGCCAGAATAAGCATAGAGTCTCCATGGTTCTTCCACCTTTTTTCACAGCAGCATGCCCTGATCAGTTTCTTTGGTGATTTTCTATCGTAAAGGCTATTTTGAATTGAGCTTGTGGTTACTGAATTGTGAACAACACTAAACGAGTTTTTTCAGAGAAGAAATGTCCAGTCACTTCCACTCAACAGGCGGCCACAGAGGCCACATGAAATCGCTTTGTTTTAAATTTGTCGGAAGCCGTTGCTTTTCACTCGACTTCATTCCAAAACTTTTACATTCTGTCCGAGTCTTAACCCATAAATTAACTTAAACCATAAAGACCAGCGAATTTTATCCCCGACTTAAGTCTACGGGGAATTCAATTAGGGCAATTTAGCGGCACAAAATTCCCCCCTATCGATTGCTAAAGTGGTTAAGGAAAAACCGAATGAATAAATTACCTTGGTAAGTGTCGATCATTTTGTCAAAAAGCGACTTGTAGTCTTTGTTTGGATTCAAAACTCTAATTTTAAGCGCTCTTGCATCTTAAGTGCCTTTTTAATGCACTTACAAGATGTGTGGCACATTGTGTTTTCCACTCCTTAAAACAACAAAAAAAAAAAAATGAAAAACCATAGCATACGTGAAAATTGCTTTACAAATGTTGACATGGTAGATGGCTAAAACACATAAAATATAATCTAATGATCGAGATATAATCGTTGATCCAAACAACGATAATTTTTAAAGGTCTTTTTTTATAATTAAAAACAGAATGTTGAGCCAACAGCATGGTGTGATAGTAAGCTCTTTTAATTCGTACCCCTAATTCACCATCGTTTGAACTTCTTAAAACAACTCCTATTTGGTATATATTGCTATAAAAGAACCCTAAATGTTAGCCTTGAATACTGTCGTTCGACCAATGAGCACGTCTATATCTTTGCGACTTTCACATTAATCGGTATTTGTTAACAACAAAATATAAACCGAGTTAAACTTTTCTACTTTTTTATCTGTTTCAAATTTACATATAGCAGAAATAGTTGACTTTTTTTATCGTTTCTATTGCAATGGCAATTGGTCAAAATAAAACTTTTGCGGATAAATTTAAAAAAAAACAAAGACACCACTAGTAAGGTTACGTTGAATTCATATATACTAAAACTTCTATAATTGGTTAATGAAATTTATATAAATTTAGGTTTTTTTTGGTTTTTTTTCCCGCTTAGGAAATTCGGATGGGTAATAAACGTGTATCTTCTTTGATCCCGTTCAAATTCCATGCAATTATGAATACATGTTTTAATAACACTAGAAATTGTCAGCTGAATTTTAAATGCTTCGGCTGTTTAACACAATCTGATAACCAGTTAAACCACAAAACTTATGTCAGTTTCTGGTAGCTTTTGAATGAAACATTTAACTTGAACGTTGCAAATAGTGAACTTTGTGGCAGCTATATCTCTGTCAAACGCTGTTTACTCTACTTGGACGCAGTGTTTGTGTTTTCTTTATCGAAAAACCACCGACGGAACGGACGTGCTTGTGATTTGATTGTAAAACGGTAACATGTCGGTCATGTATGTGATCTCTGAAGGTCCATACTTAGAATAATGAGGGACATAGTCGAAGGTCTTTGCTTGTTGGCGTGCGTGTTGCGAACACGTTTTAACACATGTTCCAACCGGAGCCCAGAGCCCAGTCTGAAATCCAGCCGAATTATAAGGGGGAAGAATGGCTTCCGAAGCAGAAATGCATGAAGGACAAGTCGGCAAGGAGGGAATAGCTGGTGTTACTGGAGTACAAGCTTGAGCTGACTTCATCTCTGTACCAATAAGGTTCTCGATGGCGAAAGGGTGCTTAAAGGTTTGTTGTGCAGGGGAGAGTTGATTCAAATGAGATACTTCCCTCGACGAGTTCAAATCTTTCGTTGTGGCTTCGCCTTCATCTGTGGTACTTATTAACTTGGCGAGTTTGCTTGTCCGGTCTCTGTCAGATCTGAAACGCTTTCTTCTCCTCAAGAAGCTGCCATTCTCAAACATTGTGCCGCAATCAGGATGGAGGGCCCAAAGACTTCCTTTGCCAGGCTGGTCCGGTCGACGTGGAATCTTCAAGAAGCAGTCATTGAAGGAAAGATTGTGTCGCAAAGAATTCTGCCACCTCTGAGTGTTCTCACGATAGAATGGAAAGTGATCCATTATGAACTGGTAAATTTCGGACAAAGAAAGCATCTTCTGAGGTGAACTTTGAATTGCCATCGCGGTCAAAGAAATGTAGGAATACGGTGGTTTTGCACTTCCGTAGCTATTTCGCAGTGGCCTAGGCATGTTGAATCAGGCAAGGTCTCTTGGTAGAGTTTGAAAAAGCAAACGTCTTGTTTGTAATCACTAAAACAACTACACTTGAAGGTAAGTAATTTCTGGAACAGCCGGTCTGTTTTTGTAGGTTTTAGCACTTTGTGTACATTGACTGTCAGATAAACAGTGTCTATAATACTGTGGACTCACATGAAAAACCCTCTATTGTCCTGCACCGCCGTAAGCTTGCCTGAAAAAGCGGTCGGTGTCATAGTATTGACATTAGTCGCTTGCCGACCAACGATTTAGATTAAATACAGAATGGTTAATTAGCACATGTCTATCAAACCGAAACTTATCCAAATTACTTGTTAATTTTCTTATTGAAGTTTGGCGGGGAACAAAAAGCCGCTCTGGCAATAGTTCATATAAAATATTCAAATTCATTGGACACAACTCACGTGGACTAAGGACAAAATACTCACAAAGAGACCGAAAGGAGAACTCGGGAACTGTCAAACCACATTTTTCAACCTTATTTATTGCCGCTAGAAACTAATAAAGAAAACATTTTTATCTCACGCGCTGTTAACTTCGTTTACCTTTGTTGCACCGCCTTCAAGGAAAGTCTAGGTGTTAAAAACGTGTTGACAAAGTTAATTGAAAGAGCTGTGTTCAAATTTAAGATCTGTCATGTCGACTCGCTTCTACTTCTTCGTGTTTACAATTTCTTATCTTCTCTAACAAAACTTTTCAAAATGGCTAGAAACCCTTTAAAGTTTGTTGAGATGATTCTTCTACTTTTCATTTCAAGATTTCCAAGTCTTAAGCTATTACTAGCATCTTGTACAAACTTCTGTTATTCCATGCTGTTTGTTTAACATAAACTCGGGAAGTGGTTCGTCACATAAGCTTTTGGCTCGGCAAATAACTAGCGTGACACGAGTGAAAGTTTTTCTTTCATTAAATCCGTTTTAGGGAAGAAAAAACGACAGCTTAGAAATAAAAATGTCTCTCAATATCTTGTCAAGAACGAAATTGATTCAATGCGTTTAATAAACGCCACAGATCAATGGTCGGCCGTGTAAAGCTAATCATTAATGTCATTGAAAAGCGGTTTCCTCTGAGAGAGCCCAGCGATTGCATATAAATAAATGTTTGATAAATGGCACTTTGTTCCTATAAAAAATACAATGCATTCTACCGGATCGCAATGACACTGAAATTTGCTCAAATATCCGTAACCCCTAATTTGCGAGTCGAAACCGCCTTTCAATATAATAAGTGATGTCATTTTATTCGGAGTTTTAGCAATTAAAAACAAACAAAAGATGTACCAAAACAATAAACATACAGGCTAAATTTAAAGAGCTTTTCTTTAATAGCGGGTTTTATGACTTATAAGTTTCATTTTAATCACAAGAAAGATTAGTTTTCAGCGACTGAAGTGCAAACAAGCCGAAAATAGCAAAATTCATCGTAATTTAGAGCAAATCAGGACCGAAGCACTTCCGAACTTCTGACAGAGAAAAAATTAAAAACTTAAACATTGAATATTTTTTCATAACGTTGCTGAGCAAATTTAGATCTTTGCAAAGAATGTACCTGGCAGTTCTCAAAGGTCCCGGACGAAATCGGTAAAATACATTGATTTTCACAGATTACGGTATTCTATGAAAACTTAAAAACAGGATTATAGATAAATGCGATTTAAAACTTTTAACAGTATTCATATCTTCGCGACGAATTTGCATGGCAAAAGAAAAATCTCTTCCAAAACTAATGAAAATGTGGGCGATAAATGCAAAATTAAACATTTACAATTACTGAGAAAATATTGCTTTCTCAGTAGGTGTCAAAAACAAAACGATCTGCAAAGACCAACAATTGAAGTGGACAAGCAGTATTTCCATTAAAACTACAAAGTAAACAAGCGAAACCATGCTTATAAAACCCGCGAATTGCTTTGTTAAACAAACTTTGATTTGAACCAAAACTAACATGACTTCCTGACAAATTTAAACAAAGTATCCTTATGAACGGAAGACATTGCATTCAAAAGCCAGTTTAGCCAAATACAAGAAGTTCCCAAAAAAGTAATTATTAACCACTTATTCACGTTTTAACAGAAAAAATAAACAAAAATTATATGTTGTATATTCACTTGATTCTAAACTTCGCATAAAATAAACAGCTTGACACAACGACGCTAACAAAAGGCATCAGCCGCTCACTTTTGTAACCAAAAACTTTTCATTTTCATAATGTTCAATTGCAAGTATATAAAGACGAGCTAAAAATTATCTCGTAAGGTCTCATAAAAAAGAACGAACTTTATTTTTCAGTTTGCCAATTACCTGCCGATTTAGACAAACGGAATTAAATACGTAAACAAACTCGTATCTCTCTCGGAACTTTTCATGTTGAACTAGTTTTGGCTAAGAAGTTTGGTAAACACCGTAAATTAAAAGCGTTTTATCTCTGAGAAAACCGAACAAAAACAGTCATTAAATTGCTTAAAAGATCTTAGTTGCTGACTGCAAAACAAACCACCGTCTGGTTATTTCACATTTTGTATTCCTTTTGAATCACTTTTTTATTTTAAATATTAATGAAATGTTCACTGAGTTAAAACTTAGCCGTCTGCAGTCCCTGTTTTGGATATTAAATATATTAAAAACAAACTTCAAACATTATATATAAGAGCTTTTATCACTTGGTACTTCGGTCGGCGGTTCAGATTTGGAAATCTTAACTCAGTTGCTTGTGACAGTTCAAAGATATATATATTTACTAAACACTTGAAGATTTTCAGCCGCAACAAGACTGAAGCATTGACAGAAGAAATCCTTACTCCCTTAGCGTTAACAAAGAAAACAGCAAACCAAAAGGCTGATAATGTTTCTGCTCATAAAACTTGATTCGACAAAAAACAAAACTATCATTTCCTTTGAACCAAGTGATGATATCCTTTCGTATGACCATTCAGTCTGTGTTGATGGGTAGTAACTCATTTTAACGTTTGAACCGATTTATGAATCCCTATAAAGAGATCGACTACATATTTTTGTTTTGAAAAGTAAAAAAAAAATGATGGTATTTTTTCTTACTTAGAAGCAATGAGAGTAGGAATACACACCATTGGTGTTATTCATTATAAACATTGAACAAATGAACCATTCCTTTTATTTATCTTAAAGAGTAGAAACGATTTAGGGGAATTTCTAGGTTTTGGACCAGTTGATAAAATCCTTTTAAGTGACCTGTTTTTGTCTTGAAGAGTAGAAATAGTGTATAGTATTTTTTCAAATTTTCAAAGCAATAAATCCTTAAAGTGACCATTCTTTTCGTTTATCTTGGAAAGTAGAAATGGTTGATTTTATTCCTTATATCTTCCTTATCCAGTTGAAGAAATCGTAAAACAGGAAACATCGTTCGAATTACCAGAGCCTCTTCTTCTTCGCTTTTTTCTCTTGAAGATAAGAGAGACAAACAGGCCTTAGGAATGAGATTGTCGATTATGATGACAATGGATGATGATGGTGATGAAATGATGATTCGATTAGCAAGATGATGATCGAGTGATGATGTTGTTGAACTGATGATTTGATTAGCACGAAGATATTGTAGAACTTTTAAGATAATGCTGATGATCATGGATGACTATAATAATCGTAATGATTGTTGGTGATGATAAAAAAAAGAAAAAAAAAGTTTTTCCTGCGAGCATGCATCACAGTATGCTAACAACCCGATTAATGAAGGTTTGTCTACACTGAGTCACGCTTAATTCAATGAAAATTTTAAAAGGTTCAATAAAAAATACTTGAAGACTGAATTGTGAACAAACCTTTTCCCGAGACCAATTTGAAGTATCTTCAAAATTTACTGATGGTGGTTACCTTGTTCCTAACCCGTAAGACACATGCAGTGTGCAGCTCCTGTTACGTAAGTTAGGTACTGACGTTACGTAAATGCAGTACGGAAATTATTCTAAGTACTGCTAAAAAGGTAAATCTTTACGAGCTAAAGTGGGAAATGGGGCGAGCGCTTATCTACAGTTGTTTTAATGTTTTAAAAGCGGATGAGAGTCTTTGACTCCCCCCTTGACGGGACATTAATCCATCGCAGGTTAGCTCCGAGCAGAAGATGGTACTTATTTAACGACCTCATAAACTTAGAAAGCCAAGTCAGCTTTGGCGGAAAAGAAGTTCACACAAATGTTAAAATCTTGCATTTGGCAGAGCTGGGGATCGAATCTGCATGGGAACTTCTGGTTGGAAGAAAAGATCTTACCTTACTGATTGCGCCAATTACGCCGTCGTATTTATCAGTGTAAGCCTGTATACTGTTCCTTATTCAACTTACTTTTGCAGGCTTAGCTTGTAAGGGACCGCGTGTCCTATTCTTAGTCTCCCTCGGCTTCGATCTACCGAAAATGTAACTAATAATAAAATTAAAAAAAAAAGCTGTTGTGGTCTTTAAAGGGATTTAAAGAAAGACAAATTTCACATTGAAGATTAATAAATAGTAATTGCATCATTAAGGCTTAAGTGCCAACACCACTTATAACAAATAGACCAATTGCAATACTTGTACGTTGCTTAGAGATATCAAGATACTGTTCCCTGATATTTCTTTTTCCCATGGGGGTAACTTAAGACTATTTATTTCTTAAGCTTTCAGCGGCAAAAGAACCCTGAGGATGACAATTTTGTCGAAGACGTTTGGTTTTTTTAATCTATTTTAAATTCTAAAGCCTTAATTAATATATTTTTGTAACTTTTACTTTTATAGCGAACTTATGTCAAATATTGTTCCCTGTAGGTAAGCACCTTTCAGGACAGGCATATTATCGTTTTTTTACCTACATCGAAAAAATTATATGTATTATGTCAAAAGCTAGACTAGAATTCCCCCCCCCCTTCTTCCCTTCCTCCCTCTCTGTCCCTGAATATGCAAAAGGTAATTGATAGGGGGGAGGGAAGCAGATGATTTGTAACAATAGCACTTGAGTTGATACATGCTGCTGAAAAGATCTTTTGCAGTTTTAATCTTTATTTCATAGTTTTATAACAATGAGTTAACCATTGCAGTGTTGTATTTGCACAGTTTCGTGCTTGCAATTAAGTATCCATGCTTCCCCTCCCTCATATAAAATGAAAAATATGCTATTCCTTGTTAACTTTATTAGTATCTAATATTAGATGAGGCAAGCAACCAATACACAGTGAAATGGTAGTCCCTCCAAACCAAAATTTGAGGATGCATGGGGTGGATGGGATGGGGGGGTCAGCACCTCCATGATTCTTTGCCAAAAATATCACAACTATAACCCAAAATTGGTTTCACTCTTATGGTCTTCTAGCAAAATTTTTCATTAGAATCTCATTTGGTGAAAGAAAATCTCAAACTTTTTAACATTATGCATCATACCATTAAGTTGTTTTTTTTAAAAAAAACATTTCTTAACTAAGGTATGTGGTTTGGTGTGAGATGGCCTTCCAGCCCCTTGCCACCTTCCTCAATTTTCAGAAATCTTGGCTGCTGGAAAAAAAAGAAAAACAAGTAAATACTTTTATCTTTTTCTGAGCCAAGTGGATAATCAGGCCAACAATTTATATCTCTGTTTTTTGTAGTTCTCAGTTTAGCTCCCAGCACTGAGATGATACTCTAGTTAAATCAACATTGTAAGGATGGAAAATTGAGTCGGGTTTGTCCCAAAAGAAAGTCACACCAGGTTCAAAACTTGGCAGAGCTGGAAACTTAACTGAAGTCTTTGTGTTTGGAATAGAAATTATGTGCTTTAATATAAGCAGAATAAAAAGGTTCTTTAGTTCTTCTTTATCAGCTGTACACTGACCTCATTTCCAAATAACTATAACCATTAGGTTTTGCATGCCATGTGTAACTAATGAAAGCTGTAGACCGTCGAAATATCTTGTTTCTTTCAAAAGGGTTTTTTCATAAAAAAGTTGTGTGCTTTAGTTAAGTTTTTATATGGTAAATTATCAACTGTTAGGAATATTACAGCATCTGTAACTATAGTTAATTACTTGGGCTTTGTGTAGTCCGAAGGCCTTTTGACAAAGGGTAATGGAAGATCCGGGAATGCAAATTTGCTGCCCACCTTGAATAAATAATTGTAAGTCTATGGATTCTCAGTAGTTTGTGATTATTCAACATTAATGGGAAAACAATTGTTCTTCAATCCAAATAAGCTGAGGAATAATTCATGTGAATGTGGAGTTAATTGTAAATCAAATCTTCTTTGTAAATGTAAGTTTTCAAATTAGAAAGAAAACTTTTAAGTGTTTTCCAAGGTCTGGAACAAAATATTTGACCCTTAAAATTATCCCATGGGGTTATTAGAACTTCCCGCCCCCTCTTTGCCCCCCTGTCCTTGCCCTCCCCGCTTTCCCTCCTCACCCCTACCATCATCTTTCCTGGGGCTAAGCACTACTAGGTATAAACATAAATTCTAAAGGTTTATTGATTAAAAAACAACTGCAAGCTCATTCATTCGTGAAAACTTTTAAAAAAAGCTTTTATCATTACAAGTTTGCTTTTTTTTTTACAAGGGTCCAATAGACCTTGAAACGCTCAAATATTGGGCCCCATGATGTTAACGTGTGGCAACGGTAAAAAATTTGAATTCAAGGCCTTCTAAAGTAGCCTCAGATTGGGTTTCAGAGTTTGTTTTAAACGGAAAATTTTTATAGTTTTACGACAATAAATTATGTTTTTGACTTTCATTTTCCTAAAAGCATGCCATGACACATCTAGATACGAATTTGTAAATTAGTTGCACACCGATGATGGCAGTTGATCTCCCTAAAGGTGTTTGTATTTAAAGTGAAAATATTTTGTTCAGGGTTGAGGGATGTCTAATCTAGTCAATAATGGCTTTATTTCTACCAAAATTCCCCAAAATATCTTTCATTTTCCGATCTGTAATTTTGCCATGTTCAGGACACTATTGTTGTAACTACACAACTAATTTGCAAATGACCTTCTGGAACGGTTATTTTGCTGACTAGTTGCTTAAATGAATCCTTGACAGCCTGTATTTATTTATATCTATTCTTGTCATAAGAAAAATTGTGAAGCTGTAGAAATACAAATAAAGGTTTGTCTGTTCCTCTCTACCCTAGTCAGTCAAATGTTTCAAAAACGGGTTCCGGATTATCTTCGTTTGCCAAATAAATACATTCGAATTCAGTGTAGTACTTAATAAAAAAAACTAACTGTATTAGACAACGTTTCATTGCCATTTAGGCAACATCATCAGGCCAACTGAATGTAAAAATTTTTTTCTATATGCTAATATAGTAAAAACTATTCGACTGTGATACAACAATAGGATTTATAAGTAAAAGAACAATCGCTTACTCAGTGAAAACAAAGACAAACACTAAAGACAAAAGAACAAAAACCAGGGTTGGATACAGAGAGTAATATGCAATAAGGCAAAAGTGTTTATTTAGTTTCATTTTGGTCTGCATCGCTGAACATTAACATTTTAATTCTTTTATTTGTCAAATTATTGTATATTACTCTCTGTATCCAACCTTGGTTTTGTTCTTTTGTCTTAGAGTCTCTATTAGCATATAGAAAAATTTTACCTTCATCAGCTGACCTGATGTTGCCGGGATGGCAACGAAACGTTGTCTTATACAGTTGGCTTTTTTATTAAATTGTATACCAAAAGTTACGTTCATCAAGATTCAGTATAGAACGTCTTTTAAAAGCCAACAAATTAGGTATGAGAACTATGCTAAGCGAGCTTAGACATTTCTTCTGTAAACAAAATACGAAGAGGACATTTGAAAGTTCGCCCACCGTCTCCTCCAAACTGTCCGAATCCCCCACCACCTTCTATCAGGCACTTAACGCCCATGCCCCTTCATAGCCACCCTACCGTTAGGTTGCAAATTAATCAAAAACCACTACTTAAGGAATGTTTTTATTATTTTTTTATAAATATTAATCTTGTATTAAATTAATAGAAACTTAAGTCTGCAAAAAGCATTAAAGCGTATTTTTAATTGTCATACATGTTTTTCCCCTTAAAGCAATAAGAATGCCCATTTTGCATTTAAAACCACTCATCAAAAATGTGAGCTTCTGAAAATTTTTCTTTGTAGAAAATACTTTTGTCTATTTTTTACATTACATTTCATTCTTTAAACCCTATATTGGCTGTGCAAGAAACTTGAAAAATGAACTCTGATTTGTATTTGGTATGTAAGAAAAATACATACCAGTGTAACATTCGATTGTAAAACTTGTTGACAAATACCTTTTTCTAAGTATTCTTATCGAGTATACAAATGTAAGCGATTTTTGCACATTTAAAAAAAATTGCAAAAATTCGATGTGCGCGAAAAAATTTTACACGAATTTAAATGCCAATGGTTAAAAAAAATGGAATTGTCACTTCTGCTCATCTTTTCCCTTGAAATTGCAAATATTATTGACTACGAGCAAAAAATAGTAAGAATAAGGTTTCGGTAATAAAGTTTTCTTACAAAGTTTGATATTGGTTAGATAATTTTGATTGTTTTTTAATTCTACACTTGATGAAATATAAGATCTATAATTATAAAACCAAATATTAGTCGAAATAATTTTCCCTTTCAGGAACATTTACAATGTCAGTATTTCTTTATAAGTCAACAATAATTTTGATTTCTCAAAAAAAAAAAAGCATGCTGTGATTGGACAACAATGATCACGTGTTTTCTTTATTGTTCCTCGCAACAAATCGGTTGGGTCAAGGTTACAACAACTTTGACCAAGAAATGAATACGACTTTGATTTTTTTCACGTGAATTTTTGTCCCTGAAAATCCGCCATTTTACAAATATCTTTGGTCCTCGGCGTTTAACATACGAAATGAAAAATATATTCTCCTTTCTTCAAGTTGTTGACAAAACGTGTTGACAAAGAAATTAATTAAATTTAAATATACAGTGTTATTCGAGTAACAGAAGATGGAAAGGAGATGACAAAACAACAGTATTACAATTTGTCAACCGTTCATTCAAGTTTAAAATGTTTCATGGTTCTTTTTCCAAAAGAAAAAAAATAGAAAAATTGCTCAGCAATTAGAAAATTGTTTGGTAGAATGTCAGAGATAAACAAAAAAATTTTTTCAAAAACTTGTTGTTTACATTTTTAAAATTGTTGTTGAATTATAAACTAAATAAACCGTCTTTGTTTTGTGTTATATTTTTAAATAATAATTGTACCTAGGCCTCAGCAAAGACATATACATGCCTTAATTTTCTTAAAAATTCGTCACAGGAAAATATTTATTTGTCGCGAGCTAATGCATAGACAGTTTATTTGTACTTTTTTTATACCTTAATAGTTAATTGTTTCTAACTTGAAACTAAAATTATTACATGATATTTACAATCATTCTTAGAGGGCGCCAGCGACCATTTTTTTTAATTCTATCATCAACCATCAATCAATCAGTTCCTTCTTCACTAAGTGGAGTATTTGATCGTTCACAATAGTCTATACTTTTTAAAAAGGCAACTTGGCAACTTGGCTCAAAAGATTTGAGGAATGTATAAGCGCGCAGTGTGCCAATTCATAAGGAACTTTTGTACAGCTGTTACGTTTACAGTTCAATGCTTTTCATTGAAAAGCTTAGATAGTTAAGTTTGTTATTTTTTAGTACTAACGTGCCAAATCGAAGATCTTCACAAGCTAGCGCGTAATTTAACTAAGGGATGAAGTATTTCAAGCTTGCCATTCTTTGAATCTTTAGTAGATCTTCGAATCTTTTAAGTTTTTGTCTTCCATATTTTTTATCTTTTTTTCTCTTTAGTCCATTTCTTCCTTCCTTCTTTTCTTCCTTTTTTTCCTTCTTTTCTTCATTTCTTTCTTTCCTTCCTTTCTTCCTTCCTTCTTTTCATTCATTCATTCATCCATTCATCCATCCATCCATCCATCCATCCATCCATCCATCCATCCTTTCTTCCTTCCTTCTTTTCATCCATCCATCCATCCATCCATCCTTCCATCCATCCATCCATCCATCCATCCATCCATCCATCCATCCATCCATCCATCCATCCACAAAAAACAAAAAAGTTGTGTGTAACATCAGTATTCTCCGCAAAGTTTCATCAATTTTGACCCTGAACAATAAAATTGCGATCT
>JAOEHV020130149.1:0-14637 GCA_025447995.2 Isaurus tuberculatus | reverse complement strand
GAATTTTTTTTCTCGGGTTTACGCCTTGCACGATTTTTTTTTTCTGAAACATTTTTCTTTTCTGATTCACACACTGCATGAATTTTTTTTTTCAACCCACATCGCTTGCAGGAATTTTTTTTCTCACAATTAATCCTTGCAGGAATTTCTTTTTGGGAATTGTCATCCCCTCTCCGTCTTTTTCTAATGGTCCGTCCCTAATAACACACTTTTAAAACTTAGATATAAAACCTTATTCCCAGGCCCTAACCTCTTCCTTCTTTCACTTGACGAGAGGAAGAGAAGGGACACTTGGAGTGAGGTGGAATAAGATTTGTTTACAAGCAATATCAAAATATACTTATTATTAGGTTAGTAGCAGCCGCCAGGAGGAATTAAGTCAGAGACTGCAGCGACGTCTTCTGATGGTGACTGAGGTAAGTTGGTTTGAAATCTTTTGCTGAAGCAAGGTATTTATAGCATGTATACATCAACAAATTATTGTCAATCAACTATACTGGTTTTACTTAATATACTTCAGGTGATCTTGTTTTCTAATTGCTCACAGGAAAGAGATGGTTTTAGACGGATTCTGGGAGCTTTTGACAACAATTTATCATCAGATTATGATCCTCAACTGAGAGCAAGACTGGAAGAGGTATGCTAGTTTATGTATATCTTTCTCCTACCTTTATTTATCAGTGTTAAAATAAGTAAAATTAATACCTTATTTAGGGTCCTTATGTGCAAGTAGCCAGAGGTCCGTGTTTAACTGCACAGATTTTGGTTTGAAAGTCTATTCCATGAAGAAAACGGGAGATCGCAGCTGAGAAAAACACTCAGTATCGGATTTAGATTGACAAATTTATCTCAGCCGATGTGTGAACCCCGAGGTTTGAACTCGGGTCTGTAGTGGTGGATGTTGCAAATGATAGTCAGGTTAGTCTAATAGACTAACCTGACTACCCATTTGAATCAAATATGTTTCCATTTATCAATTAATTAGCTTTTTGTCAGAGTAACCAGTGCCCTGGTAAAGTGCTTAGCGCTCAAAATATCAGATTTTTACTCTACTTACTGCAATGATTAAAGATTTCAACCAAGAGTTGATTAGATCACACATCAAGTATGCAGTCACACATTCAAACAATATTGTTTTATCATAATGATGTTGTATGGTGCTTAACCATTGTGCTTGGAAATAATCATAATATTCACAATAAGACTTTGTATGTTTCAACTCTCTCGCATTCACTTTCTTACAACTCAATTCTGACTTAAGCTACAAAATCACATTTGTTTGAACTAAAACTTCATTATTCAATTAAGGAAAACAAACATGTCTAAATATTAGTTAACTGATAACTACATTAGCTGATTATAAAACTAATAAAAATAGATCAGAGGTCCAACCTAACATAATTGACTTGACATTATTTTGCAGTACAATTGTATGCAGGACATGAATGCTGAAACAATCCAACACCATAAAAACATGTTGTGATCAAATGGTGTTCAGCTTTTTGTTTTGTCAGATTAAAAAGTTGGATGAAAATTGTGGACCAATTTAAAGTTCTCCCAACTTCATGAATATTTTAGTATTAATATAGTGTAAATCATAAAATAAGTCGTTTTTTAATTAGTTTTCATAATTGTATTCCAGTTTAATTCAGGTTTCCTTTCTGTTTTAATTGCCCTGATACACTGTACATTTATGAAATACCATCCTGATTGCCAATGTGATAAATTTGACTTTTGCTTAAAGGTTGAAGGAAGGTTAGACAAGTGTCACAAACACATTGAGGCTTTGGAGGTACAGTCTGAATTCAAATGTTCAGTTTGTCTGTTTTGATATATCTAGGCTTGACAGACTTGAACAATTATTTTTGAAGACTTTTGAATTCTGTCATTCACAACATCAGTTACTAATGAGTACTTCATCATTCCAGCCAAAGCCCATGACATTGAAGCCTTAGCCTGATTGTTAGCTATGCCATGCTGATGAGGCCTAATAAGATTAAAACAGCTCTGCCCATGGCTGCTAACATTAGGCTCACTTTATATATGGTACTAGATTTAAGGGGTGATGCTCGCTACGAATGTGGCTTTAGTGCCCATACATTAGTTGCTGCAGTATCTAGATACTATCATGTGTGTACTACAAATACCTGTTGCTATAATTCCAACCACATCCCAAAATTATAACAGTCTTAACTGTTCTTTGTCAACAATTAACGGCATCTACTTTTTCACTGTCAGTTATTCCTAGAAGGGCTTTTTTTACCAACCGGCTTAAACCTACTGTAGTGGACGACTGTTTTAGTGGTAACCTTTGGGAGATAAAGAGAGTTAAGAAAGTAAGCTTAATAGAACTTCGGTGGTATTGTTCTTATTGTGTGGTGTTTGATTTAGAGTGAGCTAAACGATGCATCAAAAGAAATCCACAAGCAAAAATATGATTACAAACAGGTGAGTAGAAAAGCAAGGTATTTTTAATTTGTGACTTATGATCATATAGATATTTATTAATAAGCAGCTGATTTTTTTTGTAGGTAATTACGAGGATGATTACGCTTACAAATGTTTATGATTACGGTTATATTAACGTTATGATTACTATAATTATTATAATTACGATTACGATGATTACGATAACGGATTACGGCAATAGTTACGATCATTTTTATTATAATAATTCATTTTTAGTCGCAATTATTATTACAGTACAAAATAAACGGTTACGATTACCATTATGCTTAATAAACACAATCATTTATATTTACCATAAAGAAAATCATTACAATTACGATAATGATGGGTAATGCAATGTGTTTGCTTCCGGTTATGATTATGATTACAGTTTTGGTTACGTTGCTTAATATTATAACTACTGTTATATGCTGTAGCTGGAAGCAACACTCAAAGTGAAAGAGAAAGGTTCTCGGCAAGTGAAAGATGAAAATCTCCGCGAGTTAAGGTTAGTTTTATCTAGATCCTTTGACAAGAAAACTTGATAAAAATACATGTTCTAGTTATAAAACCGTTGCTTTAATGGCATTCCTGTTAAGATGCGTATGGAAAAAATACTTTCTTGTATGACTGCAGGTGAACTCCTTCAAGGGACTTTCGGATATCGTACAAGCTTAAATGCTGGGGTTTGACCTGTGATAGTTAAGTTCATCAAGTTTTAATCACTTGTGTTGTGTGTTCCGTCAGGGCTGAGCTTGAAAAGCTAACAGAAGAAAACCATGAACTGCAAAAAAAGATTGAGACATATGACTTGTATAAAGAAAAAATGATGATGCAGGTACTTCATTTTACTTGAAAATAACTTACCAGGTGATATTTTATGGGCAGTTTTTTATAAAAATAGGTTCAATCTCATGCTCAAATTCGTTTAGTTTTATTTTTGCAAAGTTTTGGAGTTCGGCGGAGGATATAAGTGGTGAAACATGAGATTCGCGGATTCTTTTAATGAAAAAAAAACTATCTAATAATACATCATTTTTCTAATGCAACCACCAGTAGGGTAGTAGTCATTGACTGAATTTGCATTCTTTAAATCGTTCTGAATATGTTAATAGAATTGTAATATCTGCTGAAGTATTTTTGGAAAAAGGCTTTTCTGGAAGAGTGCATGCGGAATGCAAAAAAGAAAAGAGCAGAAACTAATATTTAAACTTTGGCTCCCAGGGGCATTAATTAAAGCTTTTTTTGTTTAATTAGTGTAGTTATCTACCTATCTTTTCCCTTTGTTTTCTATTTCTCAACTATTACCTATTTCTCCCTACCTCTCCTCATTGACGTATGCATTTACCCTATGAAACCCTGACTTACTGTAGTTCTCTTCTGTTTGCCTCCAGGTCTCTCTCGGTAAAAAATACCAAAATTTTTAAAGGGGCATTTTTACATTAAAAATTAGGTTTTGACTTAGATACGGCATTTACTCGTACAGTAGCAAAAAAGTAGCAGTGGTAATGAAAAGTTAAAAAATTTAACTTATCATAATTGTAAGCACCCACTATAACTGAATTCTTATTTTTACCCCAGGGTTACTATGATCCAAGTCGAACTAAAGTCGTCCATTTTAGCATGAATCCGCATGCTGTGGCCATGCAGCAAAGAGGCGAAGAGCTACAGAAGCTTCAAAGAGAAAACCAAACTCTGCGAGAAAGAATTAAGCTTCTGGAGGAAGGAAAGACACAAGAAGGAAGTATACAGCTACAGTCAAGTCCTGATTGTGGGCCAAGTGTCGAATCACAAGTAAAAGGTATGATGAACGTTTGAGTTACTTTTATTAACGAGAACCCAAGTAGTACAGGCCCATTTACCCGGCGCTTATCAATAGTTTCTGTTTAGTGTTAGAAAATTACGGTTGCCCGTTTGCCCCCGTCATCGCTTCCCGTTTAGGTAACCTGATTTTTTTCATTGTTCTTTACGTGCTCATAGGCTAGAACTTGCACTGTAAAAGCAAGGCATCAGTCTGATCATCTTGAGTATTTCGACTTTGGGAGTAAAATAATTTTGTTGCAAAATCCCAGGGAAAAAAATGAACCGATGCTGGCCTTGAGTCAAACAGCCGAAAGTAGTCAACATGCTTGCAGATAAAGCGGGTAACCAGAAAGGCAAACCTTGTTACCTTTCAGTCGAAAGTAGTCAACATGTTTGTAGATAAAGCGGGTAACCAGAAAGGCAAACCTTCTTACCCTTCGGCCGAAAGTAGTCAACATGTTTGCAGATAAAGCGGATAACCAGAAAGGCAAACTTTGTTACCTTTCAGCCAAAAGTAGTCAACATGCTTGCAGATAAAGCGGGTAACCAGAAAGGCAAACCTTATTACCCTTCGGCCGAAAGTAGTCAACATGCTTGCAGATAACGTGGGTAACCAGAAAGGTAGACCTTGTTGCCCTTCTGGCAACCTCTAGAAAATCCTTAAAGTGTCTATGAAACGATATATATATATTTTTTGCACATATAGCGTTTCACATGGACGATTCCAAAGTTTGAGTTGTGTAAGATTAAAACCGGAGATTTTATACGCGATTTAAAATGGTTATTTTGCCACAAAAAATGGTCACAGGGACTGGGTCGAGTGACGTAATGTAGGAGACACAGTGGTGAGGTTTAGCTTTACTTTTTTACTGATTTCAAAAACTAAACATGTCATTTCATTGTGGTTTGGCAGCTTAGCCCATTGGAAGTGCCAGCAACACAATTATCTCCTCTTTCTCCCCATTTCTCTTTCTCCCCAACTAAAAAAGTTTGTTTGTATACCCTAGATTACGTTACAATCTCTTGCCTATGTGACATTTTAACCGCGCAAGACGTTATACCATTTTTCGGCTAAAATTTCAGAACTTTAAGCGCATATAAAATTGCCAATATTGGTCCTACACACTGTGGTAATCAAAAGACCAAGAAGAGTAGTAATTCTTCTATCAAAATTAAAAATCTCTAGCCTCCACCTTTATCTCTATAACTTTTCGAAGTTATGTTTATACCCGAATCCTTATTTTTGCAGACATAAAAGCACAGCTGTCAAACGCTGAGTTGAGAAATCAGCGATTAAAGGAGGTGATTTTTTTAAAAATTACTAACAATGATAATAAAACAACGAATGCAATCGCTTTCGTTAAACTTAAAATAAGGTTCGCCGAGCTTTTTGTGTTGTTAATGTTTTCACCTTGCTTTACTTTTTTTAATTTGCTTTTACTTCTTTAAATTTAGGACATGTAATGGTAGAAACGTTCAATCGTATGTTACCTTGTTGTATGTTGCGCAGATGAAAGAATAAATAAGTCGTTAGTTGGGCTCAGATTGTAATGTACAGGGAGGCCAGACATGTCGATCCTAAAGGCAATAAGCCTGTTGCTCCTTCTGGTAAGGGTCAAGGAAACAAAGTTTTTATTGCATTGAAAAGACGTGACATTAAATTGCTTTAAAATCTAATTTGTAACAATATTTAAAATCGATACAGACTGTTCACCAGCAGAATTTTCAAACTGCATGGAATTCTACAATTAACTTGGAGTTCATAAATTCTTGTACCAATTGCAGAACATTTTGGAGGAGCCACTCACTAAGTGAACATACTAATTTATGTTATAACAGAGACAGGAAAACAAGAAAAATAACCATTTAGAACGATTGCTCTCGTTACTTTACTCATACAAATGCGCGTTAGTGTATATGAATCTAAGAAAACAAGATAACGTCAAGTACGCAAAAAGGCGTTGGGGAAAATTTTAGTAAGAGAAAAATGTCTTATGTTCTTCAGGTCTTTACAAAGAGTATTCAGGATTTCCGTGAAGCCTGCTATAGTTTAACAGGATTTAAGATTGACGTGGTACGGGACAATCATTATAGATTGTCCTCAATGTACGCCGAGCGTTCAGAAGATCATCTTCTTTTCCAGGTAAACTAAGGTTATCATTTTAGACAATATGACCAGATTCCGATTGTTGTGATTGATTCTGTACCACGGCTCTCAATAATGACTCCATGAATAATCTTTGTGTTATGTATTTTACTTGTATCAAATTCGCTCGATACTCATCTTCGCTCAGTTTTATATTCACGCGATATAATTTCGTGCACCTTATAGAGGACTTATTCGCGCAGCTTTAAATTTTCGCAAGAAATTTTTCTTGTTAGTTTTTTTTACAAGAGTTAACAGAAGCAATTAACGCTTTTTTCATGGTTAATTTTATCAGCAAATAAAACTTGTCGAAAGTTCAGCAGGCATTGAGCAAAGTTCATGATGATGATAAAGTATTACGGAGAATTCGCCTAAAGCCCGGTGTTTTCCACTTCATCTCGCCTGCTGCCCTTCTTTTCATTTTTGTTTGACTGCAGGATAATTTTCCATTGATTGTTTAGTGAGTTGAAATCCTCTGTTATCCAAAGCAAACAAAAAACCTCTTATCTGGAAAACTTTAATGTTAGCAACAATTTGCAGTTCGAAAGAATCCTCTTCTCTGTGAGTGTCTCATATTACACCACTAACCTTTTCGCGCGGATTTTTTTTATTTTTTTTTTTTGGCGCAGTACTAAATTTCGCGCACTTACCCATGGGCGAATTTAAATACGAGTAAGGTACACAAACACTTTGAAGGCTGAACTTTATTTTTGGGTTTTGGTTTCGCAATAACTTAGATTCCGTAAATAACCGCAAAAGTCGTTCATAACCGCAATACTTGTTTCTGTGATACAATCTCAGTCACAATCAATCGTTGTAAACTCTTTAGTGACATTGATGGAACCAATAAAAATTGACGTGCTCCCAACAGCTGTAGCATCATAGCTCAGTTTGGTAAAAGTGTTGCATCGATATCGTAGAGGTCACGCGATCGAATGCCAGTGAAGCCTGAATGAGTTTTCAGGCTTTTTTTGGCAGTTAACTAAAATGCGTAATAATGTAATCGCAACGATTCTTCATCGCTTCGTTTGCCGAAGACAGCCATTCAAACTCGATCACAGTAGTCCTAGTACACTATTAAGTGGCAATGATGTACCCCCCAAATCTTATCTGCTCTCAACGGAGCTTCATCAGCGCTGCACCGGTATCGCACTGGCAGTGGGTTTCAATTCCTCGAAGTCTGAATTTGTAGGATTCTTTCGCAAATACCCAAATAACTGCAATTAATCATTCATGGCGTTACTAACTAGACTCCATTTGTTTAAAAGCTGATAAGCTATGTACCAAATTAAACATTTCGGGGACCATGATCAAAGACAGGGGTGGAAAAAATTTGTTTTTTCTTCCAGCGAGCACAATATGAACATCATAAATTTCTTGCAGACCTGCAATGTGTAGAGTATGAATAATTGAGTTTTTCTCTAAAATTTCAAATTACAAATTTTAAACAAAAAGTTTCTGCTCATCTATTTTTTCCACCCTTGATCAAAAATCGACAGCAGACGCTATATATACTTGTTACATCGACTTTGAATAGAAGCTTACACCGGCCCACCTGTTTTATACTCGTTACAATTTTTTTTTTGTTTTTTTCGAAGAGACTGTTGAAGTGCGTCGGCGAGTATAGTTTAACAAGTGAATTAATCAACTTTGTTGAAATGTTTAATCATCGCTGTAGATTAGTAGGGATGCTGACGTTTCATTGTGTAACCCTACATCACCCTTCGTCAAACGCTTGAAACTTCAGCCTTCTATGCCCTTACGGCGATGGTCAAACATCACCTAGCTGTAGCTGAGCACACGAATTATACTAATTTTCCCTTCTTTGCCTTCTGTAGGGCAACAGTAAAGGTGAGATGAATCTGTTGGAGACGGACTATTGCGCGCAATTACAGGACTACATTAAAACTTATCTCAAAAACGGTCACTCTATTCCAGCATTTCTTGCCAGTGTTACAATGGATTTATTCAGCCGACAAACCCAGGCGATAATGATAAATTGATTTTCCTGTTTTGTTTTTAATTTGTTTTTCAGAACGGCTGGACTGTCCGAAGAAGGCAATGACGTCATTTCTCATGTTCTTCTAAGCGCCTGAGGTCGACAAAACAACGAATTTAATTTTATAGATTTAAGAGAGTTAAATAATTGTAAGGCGCGCGTCTCCTGAAAAACTGAACAGTTAGGAACAGCAACCTAATGTTTCGGAATAACAATTGAACACATATTAGTAACAGATTTATCCGTAACATAAGCTTATACACAAATATAAACTCATAGTTATTAATTTTCAAACTTTTTTTTATTATAGTGATATCAAATAAAATAAAATAGTGTTTTTAGTTTTCTGCTTTTCGGTTAAAAAGTTAACATTGTTTCAATATTCCTTTGGATATTTTTTCTTTAAACACTCAGAAAGGTCTTCCACAATGTACTATTAAATATATTCATCATATTAAACGACAAATTTATTTCATAACTTATTCTGGGAATACAAATTTGAGAGATAAATGTTTTTTAAATGTTTAATTGCCGTGGCAGCTTATAACTGGGGACTTATATACGTAGGTTCTTATATGAGGCTGTGCCTTCCTTGAACTGCATGGCATATGAGCTAGTTCTGTTGGTGTGTGCTACAAAGAATACTGTTTTATGAGAGCGATGATGGAGAAAACTACTCCAGTTATAGCTGAAGCGACACCAGTTATTACCAAAACGACATCGATTACTATTTGCATGTAAGTCAGCTCTCGGCGTTTAAGACATAAATGAAACCCAGCTGGAAAAATATAGGCATAAGCTGCTATTAAAACACTGCTGATGAACGCACACAAAAGAGCAAAATTTGGAACAAAATGAGCAGCCATTAGTGAAATGGATACAGATAAAACGCGTATAAGAACGAAAAAAGCTTTGTTTACAAAGTCGTTCGTTTTTTCTTCATTTTTTTCAGTCTTGTCAAGAAATATACTTTCCAAAGTGATGATAACTCCGTAGATGGTTGGGGCGTAGGTTCCGAGACTGTTCAAAACTGTGGGAATAAAAGCAACATAAGTTATCCAGCCTTTTGGCAGATTTTGTAAAACGATCTCCTTTGTCGAATAGGTGAAAGATAAGTATGCACACACGGAAAAGAACAACTTTAGGGGTGTGGTCACGCCGTACGATAAGAAGACGACAAAATTAATCTTTGTCTTGTCTGCCATACTTTCCTCGATGAAGGGCAGCATATCATGAGCATTGTTACCAAGTAGTATTGCGTTCACAGCAATAAAAATCCCCTGTGTGTCATTATGGGAAGTTATGGAATCAAGATTCCAAGTGGAAACGCGATTTATAGAAACTCCTAAGACAGTTGAGCATGCTAAAACTAGCGAGGAAACGCCAAGAAGAGACATCCAAGCCATAACGGACCAGTTTTTTAGAAACGTTGTCGGTAAAACGATCAATGCACAGATTACTCGCCACCAGGCTTCGTCAATAATTCCTAGAGGGCCAAGACTATGCAGGAGTGCGCCACTGACAACTAAATACATACTACAAAGTAAGAGGAAGTGTAGGGTGCGGGTGACAATGATTAATTGCGTCCCAAAACGGGGTAAACATGCTTCGGCAATGTCCTCCCAAGTAAATCTTACTCGTATCTTCTCCTGCTCAGCTGTTTGATACATACAATCTATAAGAAGCGTAGCCGTGTAACAACAGACTAGAGGGATCGCAACAGTCGCAACGATTGCAAACCAGCCTCCGAGTAATACGCAGTATGGGAAGGATAAGAGACCAACTCCGCCAAACATACACGCCAAATAATTACAGGTAGCTCGCCATACGGTACAGCCTCGTTTTGGAGAATATTCGGCGTTAACCAGTGAACTATACTCATACTTCTTTCTTTCTTCTTTAGTCATTGAGATCATCTTTAAGAAATAACTGATCGTCGGGTTAATTTTGAACCAATAAAGACATTAGCATCTCCTCTAAGCCACTTAAATGGTCTGTCTTGGCAAAACCAAAAGTTTGGTTTCAATTTCAATCAGGTGGACCTAAGGAAGCAAAAATACATTGTAAGATGCAAATTGGTTTAGGGAGTGGGGAATTGAAATTACTCACAATTACAAACAAAGTCTTAAGGAAATAAATGTAGATACAAAGTAAACTGTCTTAAAGCAGCCGGTCTTCTTTTCAAAGCACACCTCTTACTGCTTAATATATACAAGAAAACGTATTCAAAAAGCATTACAAGCAAGAACGCATGAGAAAGTTATAACTAATATACTATTATAAAATCAACATGCATCTGTTTTCACTAATTTAGTTTAAAAACTCAAAACATTCAAATAAGCAGAGGCAACACAGGATGAGGTGCGGTAGTTATAGATAGGAAAATACTTGTGATTTAAAAACTGCCCTAAACTGAGGTGTTTCGATCATCACCTTGGCTTAAGTAGAGTAAGAAGACGTTTCGATCGTTGCGGGCCCATCTTCACAAAAACTCGCTGACTTACAACGTCAACTTTTTACTTTTCTTATATGGTAAAAATAACATAAATTATATAGATTTGACTAAATTACGTATTATTGCTTCGGATGGTATAGCTACGTCAACGCAGCATCTATGCTGTCACACTTTGTAATATTTGTCAAATTTGTTATATCACCCTGCTGCAATATGTAGTACCTGTCGCAACGTGTAATAACTGTCGCAAGTTTTGCTGTAAATCCTGTTGAAAGTGTAATACCTGTCGAAGTTGTATTTACACTCTGTCGCAATTTATAACTACAACTGTTACCACAATCAGTTGTAAAATCTGTTGCAATGAGTAATATAGTACCCCTCGCAATTTGTATTACACATTGAAATTTGTCATATTGGTCTTCGCAATTTACAATGACTGTTGCAATTTGTAAAAAACACCCTATAGAAATTTGTAATGTGAGTTGTCGCAGTTTGTAAGAGGTCATTGTCGCGACTTGCAAGAACTTTTGAACGTTCAGTGACTGTCAGAGTAAGTAAGATCTCTGATTGCCAAGTTAGAGGCCCCGTGTTCGATTCCGGTCTTGCAAAACGTTGAACATTTGTGTGTTCTTCCTTTTGCCACACCGTCCGTCGACAGAGACGTGAAAAAAAGCTTTGGTCTAGCCTTCTAATCATTTTCAAGCATTTATTGGAGGCACTCAAAAGAACGAACGTACTCGTCTATAAGAGAAGGGTTATCATCAAATTTTGTTATCGGTTGTTCATTTAGCAGCAGGATGTATTTATCCTTAGACTGGTATTCTAAAACTAACTGGTTGATGAAGTTTTGTCCTCAAGTCCCTTGGAAATACTGTAAGATTGTATAAGATTGTAATATTGTACCTATTATTTCTTTATCCATTCTGTTATGTTCTATTGTAACTAATCTCAATCAAATTGTCTCCTACTGCGCTCATGGATGATTAACACTTTTTTTTTGCCTTTTGATAAAAACGTTGAATGTGCAGCTTTCTTTTCTTTCTCTCTTAATCTCTAAAGTAAAGTAAATTTGGCAGTAAATCTCCAGAAAATGACGACGACTCTAATGCTAAACATTATGCTATCATCTGTAACGCATGGTAAAGAATATGGAAATTAGTAGTTGTTATTTCGAGTATTTATAAAGATAATTTTAAATTATTAAAACCAAACCACTAGATCCGGTATTGAAAAATATGGAAAACACCCGCTAAACTCGAAACCAGAGCCGTGTTTACAAATTTTCTCGCGGCGAAAACTTGCAAACCAATGGCGGAAAACACAAGATTTGTAGAGCTTTTCAGCCCTGAATCAAAACTTGTTTAAAGAATTCTGAATTATAATAACCAAAATCATTTATACAATAAATTGAACGGAATTTTTTTTAGAGCGAACAATGACGCGAACAGAATAATTTTAGCAAGAAAAGGATATAGTAACTTGAGCGCTCCTAATGTGCACTTATATCGGTAATTTATTCCTGCGCATTCGGCGTTCTTTAAAAATAAGTGCGCAGTTAAATCGAGAACGAGGAATGCATATTGGAGGCACTCAAGTTACTATATCCCAGAGGAATGCTGATACATGAAGATGACCATCGCCATTTTGTCAATGACTTGAATCGATGCTACAATTTTTCGCTTCCTGTGTTCACCACCGGAAAACAAGCCATTTTCAATGATTGAAAATCTGGTATTCAGTAATTCCAGTAAAGGTTTCAATTCCATTTCGAAAAACCAAACAGAAAAACTAAACAAAAACGTTGCAAACTGCTGTTGTTGTACACAAGAAACCCAAAATTCAAACTTGTTTGAAAGGCGCGAAAATTTCAGCGTGTGTCGTTGCTTGGTCAAAAAGCGCGCCAAATTACTCGAGTGGGGATTCTGATAAATGACAACTTTTGCTGAAGTGGAAGTTTAAGAAATTATTTTGACTCATATATCCAGCAGTTTGTTTTTAATAAAACAATTATTCCACGCCCGTCTTTCTGGATATGAAGTGAAAATAGCCAACTCTGCACTTCGCGCCTTGTCGGCTATCTATCACCTATTGGAATAATTGTTAATTAACATGGTTGACTTGTTGAATTAGCACGGGCTTTTCCCAAAGGATAAAGAGAGTTTAAGCACAATTAATAACCCTAAAGGAATAATAGCTGATAACACGCTTTTGTACTTCTCGTTGGAATTTTTATGTTCGAGTATGTTAAGGGGCCTTTTCAGTGGCTATATGCCTCGGGCATTTCTGTGCGTACCGGAGGAAGTGCTTCTTGATTGGTTGAGGGTCGGGGTAAGACTTATTTTAGTGTTTTTCATTTGTTAAAAATGCATTTACGTAATCTGTGTTACTATGCCTCCGGTACCTACAGAAGGACCCATAATTATGTTGGTTTCACCGACGTAGTTAGTAGGCAAACAAACTGACAAGTTACCAAGCTTGAGTGGTTTGTATATTTAACATGTTGCATGAAACAAATGAAAGTGAATGAGAGCATACATTATACCTACTATGTATTGCCTTTGTGTTAAGTAAAAACTAATTATAAAAATTACTATCTTTTACTTTTGTTTTACTTTTCTTGCTCATTGTCCAAATTCGACATTTACTACAACACTTTAAATAAAACCTAATCATCTCATTATTTCCAGTTGCTTTTACAAAGAGTAAATGACCGAAATGTTCAAAAAAAATTCAAAACTTCATTATGACTTATAGACGCACCCTACCCCGATTGGCTCTGCCATTCTAGGGGGCTTGTTGTTGTTCTCACAGTTACATTACTTACGGCAATGATCAAAACAATTTTTGCGGTCGCAGTTTTCATTTGTTATTAAATGAGTATCAGCTCGACTCCATACAGAAGGGAATCAAGTTAAGTCAAGAAGCAAAGCTTGCGGGATGTAGCTAAAAAAATAAATCAGGTGGCACAAACGTACAAGTTATTAATTTGCAGCCGGGAACTGTGGTCACGTTGGTAGTGGGCATTACTCCTTAAATCTACCATAAATAAAAGTGAGCCTGACGTTAGGCCCGGTTTCCATATGATCGCTGCAATCGCTGGATTGCCGAAAATTAGTCAGCAATACAAGCAATTATATGGAGACCAAATTTCATTAGAGGTAGCAGTACAGCGATCAGGATCGCTGGGATAGAACCGGCCGGGTTTTATCTCGGCCATCCAGCTATCGAAAGTTATTTTTGACTTGTCTTTCGCATTCTGAAAAACTAGTTTTCACGCACTATTCACGTGAGGGTTGATCAGGAGTTTTGGTTTTGTATACTTTCGTCTTTTAAAATGGCTATGAACCAAATTTCTTCTTTTGAAGTTACTTTTATGGAAGAAGTGCAAAAATATGGCTGTCTCTACAACAAGTTTAGAAAGGATTATAAGAAAAAAAGTTTCCGAGAAAATTGGCATGAGTCCGCGGCCCTAGGAAGCTGAGAAAAAATTCAAAAATATCCGCACTGCATACGGCAGTCAGCGATCGCGTGAGCGATCAAATGGAAAGCAAACTGATCGCTGATCATATTTTTCAGCAATCCAGCGATCATATGGAAACCGAGCTTTAGCAGCCATGGAAAGCCTTTATGGGTCTCGTCAGCTTGGCATAGCTAACAATTACACTGTTATTTTTAGGGTGTTGATTCAACTCCAAAAGTGGAGTTAAAAAAAAGGTACAGAACAGCTCCACTTTTGGAGTAGTTTTCACTCCACATTTTTCACTCCTCTTAAGGAGTGAAATTAAC
>JAOEHV020130038.1:0-14640 GCA_025447995.2 Isaurus tuberculatus | reverse complement strand
ACGGTCTCTTAAAGAAAAATAGATTAGCAATATTTCTTTTTAATAATTAAAATTATCTATATCATCATCTCGGCCATCATTATCATCATCAGTTTTTATAATTAGTAGTTGTGGAAGTAAAAGTTGTAGAAAACTCATAGTAAGATTATATATAGCACTAGTGCTAGTAAAAGCAATCTTACTTGGGCATTTGTACATCCTTCTAGCTTGCAAAGCATCGTCATCGCTTAGCCCAATGTACGGAGTCTTTCCGTTCAGGGGTCTTATTGGTTCAAGTGTTTTCTTACCATTTTTGGAAAAAGCCGTCCAAGGGTAGTGCATAATTGAGCTAAAATGGAAAATACGTTTCTTACGATCGCAAAGAGTACAGTATCTTATTTTAACTAAATGTATTATGCCCAATAAATTTGACTTTAGTGTTGGTGATATTCTAATAATTGTTTCACGAACGCGCGTTTGGTATGAAATGATAGATAACCAACAATTTAAATTCTCAAACCTGAAGAAGGCTGGTTTGGCAAGCCGAAATATAGTTGTTTTTCAAGTTTATATACGTTGTGTTGACTCATTTTTTTCGCTATAGCCAACAAGGCCTGAAGCGCGAGTGTAAAGATCGTTTTATCGAGTTTCATCACATTTTTGAAGCGTGGATACTAATAAAAGTTGTGAAAATTGTACTAGGTTTCAAAACGGCTCAAAGATGAACTGACAATAGCAATAACGTCTTTTTGCATGCACTTTGTGAACTTGTTCAACGAAAATGCATTCAACTGTGCATAACGAAAACTACATTAGTCTTATTTTTCAATGAAAGTCAAGCAAAGGGAGAAGTACAACCTTCGAAAAATCTGTATTTTTTTTTTTGCTTTCGGTGTAACATTTTCAGCTCGGTATCGGTTCAATAAAAAAAATCATACCGATTGTCAGCTGATAACTGATATTGAGTCAAAAAAACCTGCTCCGTTTTGTTCAAATAAGTTAAACATATTAACATTTAAATTTTGTAATTCGATTTTGAAAAAAGATTGAGCTAAATTATGTCGAGATCACTACTAGAGGGTGTTATATATAAATATAAAGCTAAATCATTTTCCGAGCCTACTGGCCCACGAGGCCTGCGCTTATCTTCTGTTTCTGTAGTGTTAACTTATATACGAGAGTTTTTCACTTCCCCTCGACGGGACACTAATGCATCGCAGATTAGCTCCAGTCGAAGCTGGTACTCATTTACCAACCTCGTAGGATGGAAAACTTTAGCGGTAAGGAAGGTCACACAAATGTTCAAGTTTTGGCTCATGCAGCCGGGGATCGAACCGGAGACATCGTGGTCGGAAGGCAAAGTTCTTAACGACAGCGCCAGGCACGCCACCTGTTCGATAATTAGGGAAAAAGCTACAATTTCATCGACTTGTTTAGAAATTTCACCGAAAACTTACCTATAGTCGTATGGTACTCCATAATCAATAACTTCAGTGTTCCATTTTTTCTTTTCAAAATTGTACTCCAAGCCTATAATGATTAAAACAAGAGCAGATTATAAAATTATGGTTAGAAACAAAAAAGACTCGTGAATATCCAAATGATTTTCCCAAATTCAGCTAACGTGACCTTAAGAGCAAATTTAACAGTACCAGAAATTACGTTCTCTAGGTTAATCTTGAGGTAGCTGTCTCTGTCTGGTCGACTCTGCTCGTGCCAGAACCCAATTGAGTGTCCTAGTTCGTGAACCATCACGTGCTTGTAATCACAGCCATCGCCAATAGAAAGCCATGTTTCTCGCCCATACTGAACGCCGACCTCACTCCAACAGCTACAGTTTAAAGATAACAGTTAAAATAAAAGAGACTTTCACTTCCTGTTGGGCACACACAGGAGGTATTTTTATATGCTAATGAACTGATAAGTCGATCTGCTATGGTGAATGGTGTCGCCAAAACTGAAATTGTAGATCTGGCCGGTTTTCTATCGATTGCTTATTACAGTGAAGCTATCTTTGACACTAATTGTTTGAAGATGTTCTAAAAATTAAGACAACATTAGTCGCTCGTTCAAAAGGAATAAATACAAAAAATACTAAATGAAATATACGAATGAGGTCCAACTCCAGACGAAATAACTAAATAACGTATCATATCCTGTAAAACTTGTAACTTACCTCATTTAATCGCACTGATGATGGCATAAGATTGCCGAAACATGTATGCAATAAAAAAGTTCGTTTTGTACATTCAGTTTGTAATATAAAGTTAGTATTCGCGGCACTGCCAAAGAAAACAAGTGTAATTGAATGTGAAAACCACAGAGCCATCAGTCTCAGGAGTCATCACAAAAATGAGGATAAGAAACAAAGTGAAACCAGAAGTAGCAGCCGAACAATGTGGCTTTGTGGAAGGAAAAGGAACATTAAATGTATTTCCATGCTAAGGACAATAATAGAAAGAATGTTGTCAATCTTTATTTTATCGATTACACTAAAGCGTTCGACCGAGTGAAAAACAAAAAGTTATGAACAAACTAGACGAGTTAAATGTTGATGGCAAATATCTGAGAATCATAAGAAATATTTACTGGCAACAAACAGCAGCGGTTTGTGTTGACAATGATCTCGGTAAATTCCAACCAGTGAAAAGAGGCATTAGTCAAGGATTTGTTCTCTCCTCTGACCCATTCTCTCTCCACAGTGAGTACGTCACTCGCAACATAGACGACCTACTAGGAATTGAAGTTGGAGGCCGCAAGATCAACAATCTTCGCTTTGCAGATGACACGGTCCTGAGAGCAAACAGTCAAAAAAAACTACAACATTTCTTAAGCATTATCGATTCTGAAAGTATCAAAGTTGGTCTTACACTGAATTAAAAGAAAACTGAAGTTATGGTTATTTCTAAAGAAAATCCAGTTCCATGATGCAACATCAAGATTGATAATGTGACTTTTAAACAAGTTGTTAAATTCAGAGAATTGGGATCACTGATATCTGAAGATCAGCAGAAGATGGAAATTGACACAGGAATCGAACAAGCAAATCTAACTTTTATCCAGCTCAAAAATATATTAACCAGCAATAAGCTGTCATTCAATATAAGAGAACGATTTGTCCAATGTTACGTCTACTCTTTGCTGACATATGGAAGTGTGGCATGGAAACTCAACAAAGAAATTCAGAGAAGAATTAATGCTCTAGAAATGTGGATTATTAGAAGATTGTTGAAAATACGTTGGACTGCTAGATTATAGAAGAAGCAACGAAAGGATATTAAATGAAATTGACAGGAAACTCACCTTGAAAATTAAAATAGAAAGACCTGTACAGCGGTGCAGATTCTTTAGACATATTACAAGAAAACATGCCTTAGAACGCCACTTCATGTGTGGTAAAGAAGAAGGCAGAAAAGGGAGAGGTAGGCAAAAAAAAAAAATTCCTGGATGGTATGAAAAGATGGACTGGGCAGACAAGATCAGTAGATGTCAGTAAAATATTTGTAGATTGAGTTGTGTGGCAAGCTACGACATCCAACGCCTATCGGCTAGGAAAAAGGTGATGATAAGAATAATAACTTTTTTCGTTGCATAATATGTAACCTTACCCGTTTCCTCTGTGGAACCATATGTAGTTTGTTTCGTTTGTTCTTTTCTTGAATTTCAAACACGTTTTGCTTTCCCATTCTGCTATAGCCTCCATAGTTGTTCTTATAGCTCTGTCCATGTTTGCTGAAAAATAGATGTTTGGGCTTAACGGTGTATTAGAGAGCTTAAGTACCTGGACGTGGCATGGATAAAAGTTAAGAACACCATTTTTGGCGCAAAATTTTGGCTTCAGTCGTAAGCATAATCTCATGACATTGACAAACGCAAACAGAGAAAAAATGTTATTTAACCATTATTCCTTGAGCGCGCGTTGGATATGAGATGGTAAATAGCCAACGAGGCGCGTAGTGCCGAGTTGGCTATAAATCATCTTATATCCAGCGAGCGCGAATGGAATAATTGTATTTTATAATTTCATGTGCGTTCCAAACCCTTCGATACTTGAATATGACAAACAAATGTTATTCAGTTCCATTTCAATTTTACAAAAGGACCGGCAACACTTTACGCAGTCAGTTCCATATATTTTTCGGTATGCAAGCTGATAACCGAGATTGAGTGAACCAATCAGAACGCTAGAAACGCAATATTCGAGATTGAAAAATTAATAATAAAGATTAGCGAAACTAACTTTTATTTCATGGGAAAACAAAAGTTTACTTGTCGATACTTATTGGTGCACTGTTTACTATAAGAAGCCATATATACTTCGTTAGATAAAACCATTGCGGACTGGTCGCGGTCGTGGCCATACTGCCTAGACGGGAAAAGCTGGCTAGAGGCCTCCGTAACAAATCAGGAACATAATGACATACGGATTTCAGGTCAAAATGTAGTGTCGATGCACTCAGAGGAATTTTTGTTTTCTGTCTTTTCTTTTTCACTTAAAATGCTACAAGTTGAAGCATGAAACTGAGCTTTTAAAGCTCTCTTTTGAGTTCCCTGCTGGAGGTCGGCCGCACTGCGCTCATGATTTTTAGGTCCAGGATCCGCAGTTGCGCCTTCTAAGTCGCCAATGCATCTAAATTAAAAATCGAGTACTAGCGAACAGAATTTCACAACTGGTTGTCAACTGGCAACTAAATACTGCATTGCTATGTGCCCTGATAGTGACTTTTATGTTCAGATAACTTTGAAGTTTATACTTTTGGTTGAAGGAACACCTCTGGTTTGAAAGCATTTCTTTTAACTCTTACTTGTAATATGACATTCTCGAGTCCAAAGTTAAGCACTAAGTTAAAAGAGAACAACTTCTGGTTATTGTTTCTGGTATTCGAAACGTCATCGTTCTCCATTGCCGCTCGTAAAGGGAAGAATTTTCATTAAAATTTTCTCGCGTTCTATTTTCTATACGAAGCCTTTGTTGGCTAACTTTTGTTACCTTGAGTCTAAAAAAAGTTGCCACTTTACGCCCACTGGAAGAAGTTAGTTAAGATTTTTGCGCGTCAGATTATGACAACAACTCCAAACTACTATCCTTTTTGTGGGCAAGTGGTAGCCAAGTTTTTACTTACAATTGCAATTTTCCTAACGTTTTAATAGACCAGTTTCGAATTCTCAGTTGCCGCTGACTACAATGACTACACATTCAATTTGTACAGTCTTAGCCTCGTTTTGGTTTTAAATATTCAAAAATACTACTGAGAGAGAGCGAGAAGTCACACCTCCAACAATAAACACAGTTGTAAATAGTGTAAAACTACATTGGCATTTAGGAATATTTAACTTCATGTTGAGGCTAAGGCTGTACAAATGAATCCGTTGTCGTAGGAAGTCAGCGGCAACTTAGAATTCGAAACTTGTCTATAGGCGAGTTTCTGTTTACATTTCTTGCCTCATTAACATACGCACTCTTCTTTCTAATTCATCTACAAAAGCAAAGCTTCTGAATAATAAAATGGTTCTGCAAAACAAACTTTCTCTGAAAATATGAGATTGATTTGCTGTGAGTATTCTTTCGGTGAAGTAGTTTTAAAAATTGGAAATTTTAGAAAGAACGTATGGGCTCATTATCGTTCTTGCGTCCAGCTGTTTTGAGGTTTTTTGAGCAGCGATTTCTTCTTTGAACCTACACATATAAAACCGAAAGTTCGGTTACGTATTTCATTTGATAAGTATTCTCAAGTTTTAAAGTCAGTTGTTGTTTATCTTAGTTCTTTCTCCGACTTAGTTGTATGCTAATGAAGCAGAATGTAAACAATGACGTCAGCAGAAACTCGCCTATTAGCGCACTTGTAACCTGCCTGTTCCAAGCTGAGTGTGGAAGCCTTCTGATTGCCTTTTAGGTTGTCCAAATAGCGTTTTGCTTAAACTTAAGTATAAAACTTAGGGATACCATTTAATCTTTGTTTTCTCATTTTTTAGATTTTATTTACTTACCCACACTGCAGTCAAACTCGTAGTAAACGATACCGTTAGGCCATTTTAGCTTGTCTACGTTTGTCGCTGCGCGGCTGGGATCTACAGGTCCATCCGGGTCACCATAAAGGGCGCGGTTTTGCTTTTGTTCTTGATTTAACATAACATCACCTTCAAATAAATCCTCGTGACCGTGTGGGCTTTGGCCTACAAATGCAAATATAGGTTTAGTTCTTGAAACGTCTTTAAAGAAGTGACCTACGGTTAATGAGGCGAGCAAGTAAGTTTCGAAATTAAAGCAAAGGTAATGGAATTAAGAATAGAAATTCTCTTTAAAAGTCTAGCTTAGATACCTTTTAAGCAAACTTCATGATGTCCCCTAAATAAAACACATAAATTAAGTTTAGAAGAAAAAATCTAACGATTGGCAAAGAGTTTCAGTTTAGTTCTGATTTCAGTCTGAATTGAGAACTTAACATAATGTTTTAACCTTACCGATTCCGACCACAATAATTATAAGCAGGTTTATCGTGTGATTCAGACAATTTAAGGTTGATGAATTTGTGATCAGTAGACTTTTCGAACATTGGCTTGTCGTCATAGCAACTATGTTCAACGTCAGTTCATAACGCCACTAACCACGATGGTAATAACAATCTGCGACCGCCAGTTTATTGTGCGGGAGGTTTTGGTTCGACTCCCGACCTAAAATGCAACCTACACTAGCTCAGGGTCTTGAAACCACTAAGTAGAAGTTGAAATTGTTAGCCCTTAATATTTTCTCCGATATAAAAGTAAAATCGTAGGCCCAGTCTATCGGGAGACTTAAATAACCCACAAAGAATAGGATAGTGTTGTCGATGTGTGGACTGTCAATACTAATGGGGCATTAGTATTTGTGAGCCTTTATAGCGGACTGTCTCAAACCCTCAATTGGCCACGTTTCATATGATACTGGAAGAGCGCTGAGATCGTAAGTTAGTGCCGCCTAAAGGTTTTTTTAGAATTACGCGATGGCAACAGATAGCCGGTCTTTTTTCACTCTTTTACAATGCAAATTAATTAATAAATGACCAACCTTTTTTACCCAAATTCACGTCCAGAATCTGCTCAAAAGCTCCCTTTTTGTTTGACTGTACCTCAGCAAGAAGTGTACAAATTGCGATGAATATCCGGTATGTTTTCATCTTTTAACCTATGAGAAAAACAATTTATTCATCTTAACTGTTTGGGTACATAAGACCATGAAAACTTCAAAACACAGTTGAAAATGTAAAAAAAGAGAAGAATACATGTAAATACTAACAACGAAAAACAAGTTTGATTCATTTTATTTTGAAAACACTACAAAATGATATCCAAAAGATAAATCAAAATGTGAATTTACCCATACTTTTTAAAAACGAAACTTTTAATAAGTAATCAAAATCCAGCATAATGAGAAAATTATTTCGTACGTGTAAGGATATTACACAGATCTTAAAAAAAAGCTTGTTAAAACATTTCAACATAATACGATTTTTGTTACTTTGTCTATTGAAAACTATTTAGTCGGGATTAAAAAATGCAAAAAAGAGATTCTTAAACACTGATTTAAATTGTTAGACTCCAACCACAAGGTCCCAAATTCGATCCCGACTCTGCCAAAGTTGGGACATTTGTGTGACTTTCTTTCCGCCAAAGCTTACTCAGCTATACATCCTTAAGAGGTCAGTAAATGAGTACCAGCTTCGGTTGGGAACTAACCTGCGATGGATTAGTGTCCCGTCCAGGGGGAGTCAAGGAATCGCATCCGCTACATTACAGTCTACAGAAACTGGAGATTAGCTCCAATCGGCCACTAAGCTCGTTAAAAGATTTAGCTTTAGTTTTAGATTTATAAAATTAAACAGACTCCATAAATAGTCCTAAGTCTGTTAATTTTTTTCTCCACCTTACATATATATCTATATAAAATAAAATATTTTATATTTTAAGTTGTGTAAAAAAAACTTGGGGTTTGATGCCGAATACTCACTGTTTTCCCAACTGCTTTTGTAACTTTTCGCTATCTCAACTGTATTTGAAAAAGAACTAACTTCATCGTCTTTTTATTGCCACACAATTTTACTTCAATGGACAGAAAAAGTCAATATTTGTGTTAAAGTAACATAAATTTAAACAAAAAGGCCACTGTTAAAACATTAACCATGTTCTTTCAATGACTACCTTGTAGATCTTTATGTTCAATGGGACTATATGTTTTTTTCATTTTTTTGTATTTCTGAGTATAAACACAATGGCAACAAAGATGAAGAAAGAATCAGGCCTATATATAAATGTCTATCGTCATTGTCCTGCTTGATTTTGTTGAAAATGTAATACAGCTGCTAAAATCAAGAATTGTTACTCAAACAGACATAATAGCATGATGAATGAACAAGATTTTACCTTAGTTTTACTTTTTTGTTCTTGAAGATTTATCTCTGTGTAGTTATATGTAAATCATTGTTTACCAGAATGTTTCGACAATAGTTTCTCCATTCAATCTGTTCGGTTGAAACTTTAATTGAATGTTTTGTCAAATAAGGGATTTTCAATTGTCAATAAAGGTGTAAGTAATTTCCAAAAAGAAATATCTATCAAAAAAAGATTCAAAGCATTTTAAAGTGTCAAAAAACTATGCACACACTCACAATATAGACATATTTGTTTCCGCTTTAAATTTTTTTTAACCCGCTGGTAACAAGTTTTCATTAAAGACGTTTAAGTTTCATAGACACCAATTTTTAGTGAACTAGATTTATGCAATCGTCGAGACGAAAACAATAGCAAAACCTTGAAAAACAATACGGAGAACAGTTTGTCATGGTAAGACTAAGAATATTTCTTATTGGCCTATACAAATCTATGTACATTATTACAACTGTATAAACGTAACGTGTTATTTAAACAAACTTAGCCTATATTTTATAATGCCCGCTCCTTAAACTACTAAGGTCGATGAAAAAAAAAACATATTTCGGATGTTTTAAATAAGCACTGAAGCTACACCCAACGCAAAACAAGGGAAAATGAGGCATTCCTGTTTTTAAGAAAAGCTTTTCAGTCATGTGTAAACATAGCGCTGTGGATGTACATCTGTTTTACGAGGATTTTATGTAATTTTTTTATTGCTCTGTGTTGTATTCTTTGAAGCAATGTAAAAGGGGACACCAAGTACCACTTTGTATACGTAGATGTCAAATGTTTATGTTATCAAAGTAAACAAATACCGAACACAAAAGAAAGACTACAATAATACTCTTACAGTAGGCTCACTTGAATTTGCTTTAACACAATGGGATTGGACAGAGCAAATACAGCTTGTAATCGGAATCATAAATCTTTTTTTTTTGCCGCCTATGACATGCTTACCGGCTTCTGATCTTTTCTATCAGTTTTTGATATTCTTTGTCATGACTAAAAAAAAAATTATTGTTACCAAGAATTTGAAGAAAAAATTTTATCAAACACCAGAAATTGTATACCTTTTTTAAACTATTCAGTTTTACAGAAACTGAAAAAATAAATTTACTTTGATAGTCATTGAAATTCTATAATAAACAATGAAGGATTTTTAATTTGTAGCTTCAGTCGAAAACTTGATTTTTTTATTTTTTTACTTAACTTGCTTGATGTGTCAATCAGTTTTGCTGGTTAAAATATCAAAGAATTACTTTATTTAATATAAATGGTCTTGACTTGGCTCTGTTAAAAAAAATAAAGCGATTTTTTTGTCTTCAAAAACGTAGTAGAACTAGGCATAGAGTTATTTTCATTTCTCCCTCAAAGTATAATGGTTAAGAAGATCTTGCAATACTTAACAAGGACCACTAGATAATGACTACGAAACGAGACATTAATTATTTTTTGCCGTAACCTTTGAAAACAAGCAGCTTTCATATTGCTCCCATACTCATAACAATAACCTAATAACGACATGATCAAACTATTGTACAATGTGGTGAGTTAATCTCGAGAGTCCTCGTAAGTACAAGCCCTTAAAAAGTCAATCTGTACTAGTCTTGTTTAGGAAAATATTAACTTGTGTATCCCAATACAAGGATCCTTATTAAAAATAACACCTATAAGTTTTACTCATTCCCTATTTTAAGTCATTTTCAGGTAATGAAAAAATTGTTTCCAAAGTTTATATCAAATGTCGACCTCCAAAAGGCAACTGAAACGCCAACAGCCACAGATTTTATCAAAAGCAGAAAATAGCAGTTGATCGCAAATATTTTGGTTAAAGAGTCAAAGTACCGACGACAGCCGAATAGCACTAACCTGGAAGATGACTGCAGGGAGACCGATGAATATACATGAAGAAGAAATTTGGATAAATATAAAAACCATATTGGTCGGGGAAGTTTGAAGAGCGCAACCAAACCCACCCCCCCCCCGACCACCACCACCGCCCCTTCCCTTTCCCCTCCGCTTCTGCACCTCAACCCTCTCCTCCTCAAAAAAAAGGAAGAAAGTAGGAAATTGTTGGTAAAATTTCCAGTACTTAGCACTAAATAAATGAAGAAGAAAAACAAAAATCAAACATCTCTCTTTTATTCCTATAAAATGAAATGATTTTTTTCTTAATTTCTGACCCCTAAAATCAAGCATAATCCGAACAAACCATGGACTAACCCCTTACCTCAAAAATCAAACAAAGTCTGAGCAACACCAAGTATTAACCCATTGACCAAAACTCACCAAAAATCCGACCAAACCCATGGACTAAGCCCTCATCTCAAAATAACCCCAAAACCATTGACTGTGGAGGTGAGGGGTTAGTCGATGGTTTTGGTCGTATTTCGGATGATATTTGAGGTAAAGGAATAGTCCATGGTTTTGGACAAACTTCTGGCAATTTTTCAGATAAGAAGTTAGTCCATGCTTTTGGTCGTAATTTCGGTGATTTATGAGGTACGGGGTTAGTCCATGGTATTGATGGGATTTTGGTTTACAATTGGAGTAAGGGTTTAGTCCATGGTTTTAGTCTGATTTTGCTTCAAATTAATTTTAGGGTAAAGGATTAATCCATGTTTTTTGTCTCATTTTGGCTCATTCTTAAAGTAAGCGATTAGTCCATGGTCTTGGTCTCATTTTGGCTCACTTTTAAGGTAAGGGGTTAGCCCATGGTTTTGTTCGGACTTTGGTTTACAATTTTTGTAAGGGGTTAGTCCATGGTTTTTCTCCAATTTTTCTTCAAAATTGAGTTAACTTATAAGTTCATGGATTTGGGTTGATTTTGGGTCATTTTTAAGGTAAAAGGTTAGTCCATGGTTTTGCTCTGATTTTGGCATACTTTTAAGGTAAGGGGTTAGTCCATGGTTTTGGTCGGATTTTGGCTTATATTTGAGGCAAGGGGTTAGTCCGTGGTTTTGGTAGGATTGTGGATTATATTTGAGGTAAGGGGTTAGCCCATGATTTTGCTCGGATTTTGCCTTATAATTGAGGTAAGGGGTTAGTCCATGGTTTTGGTCGGATTTTGGCTTATAGAGGTGAGGGGTTAGTCCATGGTTATGTTCTAGGTTTGTTATTGTTTCTTGACTTTTTAGTCCTTTGACAAGCTTGTTAGATTCTCAATACGTTATCTGTTTTTTTTTTACTTTGCAGGAGGTTTTTGAATACCATATTGAAGCTGATGGAAATGATCGGTGGGGCAGAATCTGGAAAGCCCCAAAGGCACTAAGTTTTCTTTCCCCATATCAAGACCAAAGTAAGCACAATGATCAGAACAAAGTCTAACTCCTTCAGCAGTTTGACAAGTGGAATATAAACGACAACGTTGCTGTGTGCAAGCCCCGACTAAACCTTTCCCCAAACATTTTACTGTCTAGTGTCTCAAGTTTTGATGATAATCATCTGGAACAATGGTCAGCACCTCGGATAGCAAATACCACACAACGTACATGAAAAGTTTTAAGGAGGATCCAAAGATTATCCGATATTGGATGAGAGAGGAAGCACGGTAAGTACGTTGCAAATTTTTAAATGAATAAATTAAGGTGACTGACTTTGTGCGGCAGTTTTTCAGAAACAACGTTATAAACTATTCTGTCGTTCTTTTTATTTTTTTATTTTTTGCAATTTAAGTGACTGCAAAAAAGAATCCTGAAAAATTTAGCTTTCATCGTGATTTAATAACAGTGCGGCGCTCTTATCAGCTGAAATAAAAAACAACAGTTATTAACTCATTTCGATGCTTTAGAGGCTGCGTGACAATATTTTGCATACTTACTCCCCTTTGATATCTTTGATTATGATTTTTTTGACGTAATTTTGCTACCGACGGATACTGCAAATAGAATATAAACATCTTTCATATCTTTGCCTCGTTCCCATGCTTATGGAATCATGTAACAATAGATTTTGTTGTAGCTAGTTACTGAGATGCAATCCAAGCTTTTCGAGTTTAGGAGACCATAAAGAATATTTTTGGACAATTTGTGTTTGCTTTCAGTAGAAAACTCCTATTCTATATCGTGACATTTGTGGAAGGACTAATAATAGAGCGAGCTTTTAGCTGAATTTTCATTTTTTGAAGACAATAGTCATAGTAGATGATTGCACAAGACTTTTATGACAGAATACAGCGATATTAAACAGGATAAAGTAAATTCGAATATACAATTGATAAAAAAGTTTACAAATTGATAGGTATACGACTTTTCGACATCTTCACGGTGTCATCAAGGAAGAGTTTAACTGGTCATCGTGTATCATACCCGAATGGAGTGTCGTAATAAACTTTTTAGTCTTCCAGGCGAATACGGTTCCTTCCGAGCTCGTAAAGGAAACGGAATTATGTAAAAAATTTCTTCATGACGGACTCAATCTTAAAACAGAGGCGATTTGTAAGGACGCTTTGAAGACGTCGAAACGTTGTTTAACTATCAATTTTGGTTTTTTGAAAAGAATATTGAAAAACTAGAGTCGAGACCATGATCTTTCTTTTACTAGTCGCTTGTCTTAATTATGTCTGCACTTCTTTCTTAGTTCACGCAGTATATGAACTAATTGTTGTGGTAAGTCATAATTGCCGACATTGCTCTAAAAAATGCTCATTTGACAAACAAAGCCAAATATCTTAACAAAATAAAATATAATCACATACAAGTCTCTAATATGCAAGAAAAGGAACTCAAATAAATAGCGAAAGCTTCATTGGTGATATCAAAGGCTAAAATATTTTGGACATGACTTAAAGCTGTGACAATGCTCACTTTCAGATAAAAAAAATAAAAATTAATTTTCAATTTTATTGACTGTTTGATTGAGCATTGTGAAAAGTACTAAATTTAGCCGTTAAACTTTATCCAACAGAGGCTTATACGGTATATAGATTTAATTTACGTGAGGCTTAAGGTTCGAATTAAAGTAAAGACTGAGATTTAAGAGTGACTTAAAATTTCTTTTCACAATATAGTAATGTTGCCATTTGTGTGAGCATTGTTAGTTGCATAGTTACATGAACTTTATTTTTAAATTAGAAGTTTATTTAATCTTCGAAATAATTATCAAGCACAAACTTAGCAAAGCATTGTCCACAAGGCTGTAAGCTAATCTGCTCAAATCTCGGAATTGGCTTCCTAAAATTAAAAAATCGCCAATATATCTTCATCATTTGAGTATTTGTTGTGACTATAGAGCAATCCTTAACCAAAACAAGAGTCGCATCAGCAGTTGCAAAAAATGTCGTCTCCTTTTTCAAATCAATATCTTGCTTTCATGACCCTCAATACAGACAATGTAAGACTTTGCTATTAACACTGTCCCATGCCTCTAAAACAGCTTCAGCAAAGCTCTGTTTTGTTGGAAACTTTGATAAATCTGCTCTATTATAAGTTATAAGATAGATAACTAAGCCTTTGTTTTGGTTCGTTGCAGAACGCCATTTGGAACGCAAGTACAAGTTTTCATTGAAAGCAAGTTGTTTGTTTACGTAATTACTCAGCGCAATCGCTAAAACTTTTAACTCCGTTCCTTATTCAGAAAAATCAATTATTTAAAAATTTCATAATAATTATATAATAATTTGAAATTATGTCTCACTGAATAGTTTTAGGTATTTTATAATTGCAGTACCCTAATAATAAATTAATATTCTGATACTGATATTTAATTATTTTGAAGCAACAGCTTTTTCTCTTAGGGAAGCGTCACATATCGATTTTACCCACAAGAAACGTCATATGTACGTTAGGGGGTGGGGGGTGGGGGGTTGACGGCTGTGACGTTTCTCCGGAAAGCCATGTGGAAGAAAACGATAGTTTGTTTAAAAAAAACCTTAAACGCCTTAACATTTGGTTTCTTTTGTACGTTTGCAATATGCAATATTACGTTTGGTTAATAGGATCAATTGCTAAAGAGAAAATACTGAACATAAACATATGAAAGGATTCGCCCTAAGTTTTGAGCCTACATTAAGTATTCCTATAATTACTCTGCACGAGGGCAGAGTCAAAAAATGCATCGAGTTTCTTATTATATATATATATTTTTTTTAGTTTTCGTCGGGTCACGTTTGTGCAATCTCGTACCCAGGCTTATTTCACTGCTGTTGATGTCATCATTAGCAGCCGCGCCAAAGTTTGTGTCACTATCGAGGGAAGAAAGTCTTGTGTTTGGAAGAGTTGGATGTTTTGTTTGACCATTTTCATGACATACATTTTT
>JAOEHV020129928.1:0-14643 GCA_025447995.2 Isaurus tuberculatus | reverse complement strand
TGAAACTTGAACATAGCATTCAAAAAATTACTTAAATGTACCTTCGACATTGTCGTTTTTGGAACAAATGTACAGGAAAATAGCAAGTTTTAAGCTTTAACTTGTATAACAAATACTAAATATTAATTCTGAATTCAAAACTTGGGTGTCATTGTTTAAATTTGAATGCTGAATTCAGAACTTGAATGTTGAACATGGATATTGAACTATAAACTTGAATGTTGAATCCCATAATCTCAATAAAAAACATTACTTTTGGCGGGGATACGACGCTATAGAAGACTTGGGTATCTCTACGCGCTGTTGCTTTATATAAAGTTGTCTTTTCTTCATAACAATAAATCCATAGCTAATTTTTTTATGGACTTTGTATTGTAAACAGAAGGAATTTTAAGCTTGTCACAAAAAAAGTACAAAGTGTGTATGATAAATACAAATTTATGCCATTTTTTCTGAGTGCAACATAATATCTAAAGGTAAAACTAAAAGAATTTTTTACGTCTACAGAATATCTTTCTACTTCTCCCACAATCACCTAAAAAAGTTATAGCGAGGCACAAGTTTAAAACCCCTTTTCACTTTTCGCTTCAGTAAAAGTATCTTCAGTTTAGCAAAAATTCCTCACAGAAAATTAATACTCTAGAGAAAACAAAAGGATAAACTTTGTTTAACATCAGACAGTTGTTTCGTGTTGGGACATAGCAACATTCTGGTTGCTCTATTAAGTTGTTGTTTTAATTTTTTATGTTAAAATGCGTGCAGGACATATTTTGAGTGTGCTGACATCAAAAAAGTGCGTTCACAAGCGAGGAAAAACTCAAATATCCAAAATGAAAAAAAAAAGCCATGGAACCAATTAGTCCAAAACATTAGATGACTGTAACAACAAACACTGTTATTTAAAACTTCAAACTGTTAACTAGCAAAATGGCATTCATTTAAACCAGCAGTATCTCAGTTGCAGTTTTCTTCGCCGTTTGAATTCATTTTGATGGAATGAGGTAAATTAGTAACGGCATTATTACTTAGCGTACCTTCCTAAATCTTGCAGCTGACGCCATAATTCGTTTTGATCACTGAAAGAAAAATTAAACACCAGAATGTGCAAGTTCAACACCAGAACTGGCAAGCTGTGGAGAAATCAACTCTTTGGTTACTGTAAGTAAGTTTGCTTTCAAGATGGCGGCTAAAGAGTAGCCTCGCTTTCATGGGGCCGAGAACTTTAAGGCTCAAGGCCCTGGAAACATTTTCATTTAATTACAGTAAAGAACTGCCGATAGATAAGCTGATAAGAGAGACAGAAACAATACACATTTCACAAACATTTTATAATGCTTTTATTTTAAGTGAACTCCACTAAAAATGGCTAAAAATTGGTTATTTCCGACAAAGTTCCGAAGACTTCCGAATTTGCTAAAGTCATTTCTGGTTGTAACCATAGTGTTGTAACTATACTGCTCTTCTGAACTTGAAAACACCTAAGTCTGCTCCAATAGTTCAGCAGGATATTAATAAAATTATGAAACAAGTAATGAAGAGCTTTAAAGTATTTTCGAAAACTTTAGAAGAGAAAATGTATCAAAAACTTTAGAAGAGAGAATGTATCAAATTCAGTAACATATTATATTATTCGACTTCAACGCATTTTTCGCCATAGGCGCAAGTGACTGTGGAAACGAAGTTTTAATAACTGAATTTCTCGCGCAATGTGGGACACTTGGCAGATCTGAGACTACGGTTAAAAAACATGCCGATCAAAGACTGCCTGGGGAGAATGGCCAAGTTTTTTTTCCAACCGTAGACACCTCAACAAGGCAACCTAAAACACCAGCAATTAATGTAATGACCTTGTGAAACACAGATGACAATGGAATGGTCAAATTTTTAGGGAGCTCCTATAGCAACTATAGAGCAGTCGAATGGTCCAACGTGAAATATGAAGACGAAGCCAACCAAAGAATATTGGACTGAGAATGGTAAAGAAAACTTCGTTCATAGGGTAGGACTCAACCCCAAGTGATGGGAAACCCCCTTGGTAAGAGAGTAAAGAAGAAGCCACTTTGATCCGAAGAATTAGAAAGAAACAATACTGGACAAATTAGAAAAGCTAGACGGAAAACGCTTGATAGTGTCCTGTAACGTACTTTTAATTACGTAATGGTGGTGACGAATGATGGCAAAGTGATGATTATGATGGTATAATGACGAGGATCATAGTAGTAATGGATGAAGTCCGCAAACGTGGTTGCATTATCAATCCATCACCATTAAAGCTTCCCAAATTAAAGCTTATTCGCGTCACTAACCGACTGATGAATTTCTAACACCTCGCATTCTTATATATAAAATTCGAATTGTTCTAATTTAGTAATGAGAAGAGAAAACTGCGTGGCGAGTTCTTCTGTTTTTTTCCCAAGCGTTCCAGTTTATTTAGATCCGTTGGCGATTGCTTATTTGTGGTAGAATTCAATTTTTACATAAGTTCCCCATTTGTCTGCGATTGAACTGCTGAGTTATAACAGGCGTTTCCATATCGTTTCAGTTATTGTAAGACTTCATCGCGGAAGAATTTTTATACAACTATCAGATGTATATGATTGCAGTATCAGAAAGACGGTTAGCCGTGGTGCCCAAAAGAAAAAAAAAAGATTAAAAATTCCAACTTTTATTTCACGTACAACCAGAACTCACTGTTTTTCAGTTAATAGTAATAAATAATTTCTTTTTTATAAATAGCTTTCTTTGCTACAATTTTAACGACATAAACAATCTTCTCAAAATAACAATATCAGCCTTTAAATAAATACTGGGAAGTTAATATGTGAAAAAAGAAGATTCATTTCTTGTTGCCTTGCCAAGAAACTCTTTTTTCAATTATAGGAACCACGATGGCTCTTTTTAACAATCGAAAATGCTAAAAGTAAAATATTACTAAGAAAAAATTCTTATCGTACATTTTTAAAAATAGCAATAACTTCTTAATTTTGAAGTTCGAATTTAAAATCTATCCAAGAAAATTTAAAGAATTAAAAATACTTTCAAACATAAGATACAATTGATTCATTTTTTCGTTCAAAGGAAGTGTTCGTAAAAAATATCTACAACCACGCCGTTAACCATCAGAAAAACGCAAAAACGTTTTTTTTTTTGTTTTGAAACATCTAAGGAGCAACGGGTTTTCATAATTATTCTCGCTGTTGCGCTAAGCATACTGCAATTCGTCGGCAGAGCTCCGTGTCCGTATCTTCAGGAAATAATAGCGTCTCGTTCTCTGTTGTAGAAACTGCTTTGAAGAACTGCAATTTCTTGCGAAACAGTGATTTTCTTCTATCCGTGGTGCGTTTCAGTCCGTGGATAAAGTAATCCAGTTGGCCAATATTCACGTCTACAAACATAAGCCGTCGATCTGTAAACTAAAGTGAGACAAATACAGAGAGTTATAAATCTGCGTTTGAAGACATCGCTAAAAGAAATGAAACGAAGTCATGGTTTAAAATGTACGAGTTTTTTTTTTCAATCGTTATGATAGGAAACACGGGACAAAATGTTTGTGGGTGTTTGGGTGAATGGCAAACTTGGCCCAGTTGGTAAGGTCTCTAACTGCCAAGAGGGAGGCCTTTGGCAGTGCTTGTCGTTTTATAACGGCGTATTCGATACCGGTCTGCGGTATTACGATTCGATTTGAAATGCAACGATTCGATCTGACGTGCAACGACTCGATTTAGCATTTGAAACAATTCACGCTCACAAACGACAGTTCGATTTCGGCAAACGACTAATCGATCCACGCAACGATGATTGCAATCACTGTCAACGATCTAGGAACATCGACGATTCGATAACTCAACCCCGACGAATCAATTTAGTCCCAAATTTACCTTCATATAAATAACGTCATCACTGGCAATCGCGACCATTTTTTAAACTACAATATCTTTGGAAAGAAAGAAGATTTTTGAAAATGGAAAAAGGCAAAATGATTTACTACTAAATTCCTTTCAAACAAAATCTCAAAAAAGGAAAGTTTAAATTTGATCATACTGGCACTTTAACACAATCCTGTCTACAAATCCCCAAAAACTATTGTGAAATTTACTACCAATGGGTACAAAAGCTATAAGATATTTAGAAGTTTTTATACTGTACACCTGAAACTAAATGGATCAAAAAGGTCAAAACATGCGTTGCAGTTGTTGAAAATCAACAGGTACCGCCCTTATCACCTAGGTAAGAGACGTAGCTACAACATGGAGCAAACAATGAGTGTGAAAGACCCTATAAAACCTTAATTTCTAGCCAAACGGTTTTAATAATTTGAATATATGAATGAATATAACGCCCACCTGTGACACCGAGTTCTCATCCAGGGAAGTCCCTGACAAGTCAACATAAAAACATCGCCATTGTAAGGCGCACTGGTCAAGATGTCGAGCTAGCACTGACAGAAGCTTCACCTGAAAAGTAAAGTAACGTTTTGTGTAAATCAACAAACAAGTTTTAAAAGCTGACTGTTGCGCATCTTTAATAAAACTATGGTGAGAAGTCATAAACACAACTTTAAAAAAATATCGTAGTGAGATATTTAATTGTTTGTCTCACTAAGGCTAGTCACTTGAGATGGAGACTGCGTCGTTTCAACAAATTACTGGTAGCCTCCTGCAGGCGAATAAGTCAGGTGGTCAAGGTGATCATCTGTTACCACTTTATTAAAATTGAATCAGACCATTGAAGAAACAGGTACTAAGTAACTGGAACAATGTGAATCGAATTATTTGAGTCCTTGATTAAAAAATTGCTTCAAATCTAATAACAATTGACAACATACATACCACAGGTGCACGGGGGTCTTCAACTAAGTCTTTTAACTTGATTTTCTTCATAGGATATCTCTCTGTATCAATACTGTTTATTGTTCGCCCGTCTGGTATGGAAAACAAAACCTACTCACACAGTAGCCAAAGTAAAGGTCCTCGACACACAGTTAAACATGAATGTTTGTTACACTGTTATTCAAGTAAAACTCTAAGGTGATCTTAAAGCTTGACAAGTCTGGAAATCATTTAGGACTACATTGTAAAAAAGTTCAAGTCCATAAACACTCTGATATCAGTGGGTGCAACTTAACTGAAGGAGTGATGAAGTCACAGAACTGCAGTAGTCACAGATTGGAGGAACCTGAAGGGTTTCCAGGCAACAAATTAAAAAAAAGTGAATAACACTGCTGTCAAAGCTTGTAATGATGGCGCAACCCCTTCACAACATTTGAACGTATATAAGAATATTCCACTCAAACTAGTTAAAGCAATGCTCTCCTATTGCTAGACATGGGTTTGAGACTTTTTGAGTAGATTTCTTTGGTCAAACATTAATTTTTCTTTATTAAAGTGTTTGTTAAGGTTAGAGCACAACTGCAAAAGAACAATCTAACACTAATAATTTTAACCTATCCCTTACTAAACTAACAGTATCGACTCAATCCTTCCTAAAAGTATCTATACCAACTTAACAATACCTAAACCTAACATTAACCCAACTCCCTACCTAAAGATTATCATGATACCAGCTTACCCTAACCCTTAAGTCAAAGCTGAGGCTTGTGTGATCTGGCTTACAGTGGCTCTATATAGTATTTTAGAAAGTTTTGAATATTCATAAATAATTTCTCCCTTGGCAAATGTCTATCACATAGCACTCGGTAGAAGGGCAATAATAAAATCCTACAGCCCTAGATTACATATGGAAGAGTCTTTCAGAACTTAAATGTTGTTGTTATGGCAACTACTGATAGAAATGCTTGGCTTTTGAACCTACCTGACTTCTAGATGGTGTTTCTAGGTTTCTACACAATGAATTTTGTTTGTTTTGGGGAAAACAGAGTAAACATCCAAGGTGTTTAAACTGACAAAGCTACAAGAAAATCTGTACATAATATTTGGAGGAATTTGCAACTTTCGTTTTTGACGCATATTACATTAATGTATGTATAAAATTTGATGACTTTTTCCTAACAGCGAGAAAAAAAATCCTAAACATGTGCCAATTTTCAAAAAAATTCACCATCTGGATGCAACCCATATGTGTTTTAAGATCACTCAAAAACCCTAGTTTTTCATGATGTCATCAAAAAAAAAATTCTTCTAGTTACGGTACTGCATATGCCATTCATACCCATGCTTTGTGTGCCAAAAAAACCATATAGAGCCACCTTAAATAGTAATTACAAGTCAGGTAGTACATAACAACTAATATAAAAACAACCCTACCATCCTAACCCTAACCATACAAGTATAAACAATTAATACATGTGTTAACAAACTACAAAATAGCTATAGCACCTCCAAAATAGACAACTCCTTATTAACAAGCTTAAAACCCCAACTGAAACAGCAGCTGTCCAGATGGCTTTTTATAGTAGTATAGCATTATAAAATGACAAAGGTTTCAAACTCAAAAGCACTAAGCTTTAAGTCAACACATTAAACATCTCGACCTCAATGCTACCATAAGGTATCTTACAACTATTTTTAAAATGGAGAACAGTGTACGATGAAAACAAAAACAATGATAAATACCAAACACAAACAAGACCACCATATCAAGTACTCTGTTAGCAGTAAAGTCCATTTCTCCTGCAAAGAAATCCATCACAGCTTCCCAAATGTGTGAAGCTGTAGATGCTGATGTGTCAATGGTGACCATTCTGTCATCCCCCAAAAAATAGTTCATAAAGTTTTGAACTGAATTAGTGTATAAAGTAAATCGCCTCTGAGTTCTTTTGGTGTCCATTTCGTCACCTGAGGATTCTGTCTGGTCATTTTTATTGCTATCTGGTGGAGGTGGTGTAATAACACAGGCATGGCTAGCAGTAATATTCTTCAGTAATGTTTCCTTTGACAATGTTAGGTTCATGGCAAAAGCGCATGGATACTAAGAAAGAAAATAAATATCGATTTAAGGTTAGTTAATTGGCTTCACAGTTCAGGACCCTTTTTTGAACAAAAAATATGTTTTTGGGTGCTGACTCTTCTTTTTTTAATGACTTAATAAAATTTTTGATAAAAGTCTATTTGTCTTTGAAAAGCAATTGGGCAAATTTATGAACACAACAATAGTAGATGATATATAAACAACATAGGAAGCAAGTTTTGAAAAATCACATGACTAAAAATTTTAAGAAAGGATGGAGCTTAGAACTTAATATACACAGTCATGCTATGACCATGTTCATCTAGTATCAGCTACCTTAACCCCTTAAGCCCCAAACACGACAAATGGCGTGTTGGCAAATTCTCCCAACTAAGTTCCATACTTTCTATATAAGCAGTTTGGGAGAATTCGGCTTTTCAACTTCCACAGCTTATTCCACTTGATCAATTCCAAGTTTCTCATTACCAGTTGTACTATTTTGTTTGAGTTATGTAAGGAGAAGTCAGACGTTGATAAATTGCCTGGGGCTGAAAGGGTTAAACCACCAGGTTATTTGGACACAACTCCATCTCTTAGAGTACAAAAGGTTGATTTATTATTAAAGAATTGTGTGTTTTTAAGCTTAACTTTTTAAATAAATTATTAAATATCAGTTGTGTCAGCAACAACCTTAGTTTTAGTTGAATCCTTATATTTTAGCAGAATAAACTCTCAACCCGAGATTTATTAAGTAATTTTCAGATACTACTTGTCCAGCTGGCAAATGGTTAAAAAACTTAGTTTCAAACCACAATTAAACTTATGAAATTGACTTGCAACTTACCTTTTCCTCAAATTCTGCCATTTCTTTATTACAATTTTTTATAAATGTTTTCACCTTCATCATAAATCTTAAGTTTGGTATAAGATCAATCAAGACAGGTTGTCCAACTGGCAATTGATCAACTTCCTCCCCAACAAGTTCTAAAACCCATTCCAAAGTTAAAATTTGGGGTTCCTGTTCTACAAACTTTGCAAGTTTGTGTGTTCCATCAAGAGAGTTTGAATCAAAGTCATTGATCTTCTTTGGAAGATGATTTATCAGTAAATCTTCAGCAGAGATGAATGCAAATCCAAACATTGAAACCAAATCATTTACAACAAATCCTTTGCATGAACCTGGACCACCTGAAATAGCAAATAGATTTATAAGAATTCTCACATTTTAGTTTATTTGATTCATAAATTCTAATTTTTATCTGAAAGCAGTTAATTGTAAAGCTTTTCAGCTAATCTAAAATTTCATTTTGAAAGTTGCTCAAGAAAAACACTAATGGTAAGTAATAAATTATTCTGGTTTTAAACCTATTATATACTGTATAGTTGTTTCCATAGCAATATCTACATTTATTGTTTGGTTAAACTATTCTTATTATTTTTTTTCATCTGTTTATAATCAATGTTTTGTATGACTTATTGTGAAAAAATATTTTTCAGCACTTTTAGAATAATGCTTTTTTTGGACGTATAACTGCTATTGTTTCAGAGACTTCAGTTTTTTAAAAAGGAATATCTGATGTCTTAAAACAAGATTTACAATAACAGTAAATTCAACAATAATAATAATTTATTCAAACTGAATTCAAGACGTGTTGAAGTAAATTGAAACAGAGAACTTTGAGATTACCAATTATAATATAACTACATTGTTTCTGAATAAAATTTAATGTTAACTGTATCACAATTTAAAACAATAGTAGGTGAAAAGGTATGGTATGTCTTAGCATTTAAATATCTCTAAGATTAATTTTTGGCAATTTAAAAACTCTTTTTCAGCTTCTAAATTTGCTATCAGGGCTAAGTAAATATCTTATTGGGGTTTTATTGTTATTTTATTTTACAAAATGGTTAAAAGTGTCCTTTTTATTGTATCAGTATTATTTATTTATTAAACTGTAGGACTTCTGTACATTTCTCATTTTTTTTGCAAATCAATGTTACCCAGTGTTGTGAAAGTTGAACATTTTCATAACAAATTTATGCAAACAATGATAATTTTTTAAAAATTCAAAGAACTGAACCAATTAGTTTTTTTGCTTCAAAATCTTCAAAGTCACTAGAAATGTTTCAGAGGTCAAGTCAGATTTCCAACATTTCAACAAGAAATACATCAGTATACACTTGCGTAAAACACCTTTATTCTTCAAATTACAACCAAATTATACAAAAACATAAAAGAAAAACCTTCTTAGCCCAAATTATTTTGTTACCCTGGGGACACAATAGATATCTGTGTACATTACATTTGAAATTTTACTGAGTTTAGGTGTAAGTACTTTATTGCTTGACAAGTAGAAAGAATAAAAAAGTTACAGCTGTAACAAAAGTTTGGGATTCAGAATTTCATCAAAATAGGGTACATCTTAGCACCCTTACACAATTTTTGTTTTTCCACTCGCGAAGGGATGAAAATCAAATTATGCATTTTCCGGTTTGCTGGCCACGGACATAGAAACATCGTGCAGTTTAAAAAAAAACAACTTATATTTTAAAAAAAACTTCTTTAGATGGGCCGCCGCATACAAAATATTGCACTTTCTCACTCACGATCTTTTACACTCTGGAACAGCAGCAAGCGCAGATCACTTAACACTGCTAGACGGAATTAACACGGTGCCTGTTATGAGTTTAAAACAAAACAACTGAAACGATACACGATTTCAGAGATTATGAGCACTCAAGCTGTGCAATAGATGATGAATTTACGTTTTATACAATTTCTTTGTTTTTTTTTTCAAACAGACGCGGATAATTGGCTGTTTAATGTTAAACAGCTTTCCTTAACCTTATAATTTTGATTTATTTTAAAGGCCGTTACACCAATACTTACAAAACCGATTGCCCAAAAAATAAACATCATGCACGCAGTTTCAGCTGTTTTTTTAAAAAAACTTTATACTATCTAGATTTTTTTTACCTAATATCTTACATAAAATTGCTCAAAAATACTAGGACTATTTTCATATATCTTATGAAGTAATAAGTAATCCTATGCACAACTGTTTTGGTGGTTATTCGGCGTTCTTTAATATTTAAAACAATCTTCATCTGATTACAATTGCAAGATGCATTGAAAATATACACTTTTTTCATAGCTTTTAACCCAGACTTACATTATAAAAAGAACAAGCAACTTTGCACTTTTAATTTAAAAGATGTATCAATAACAAAATAAAATTCAACTTACCGAAAATAAACACAATGCGCCGTTCTTTATCAATTTTCTTCACACCTGAACCAATGGTGACAGAAACATCTGGCTTTTTGACAAGAGTGTTTCTCCGTGAAAAATCAAACTCCTTTGAGCCAGCTTCTTCATCACCAGTTTTCGTGCTTGATCCACAGCCCATACTGGGTCAAAACAGCCTTAAACATTAACCCCACATTACTGATGAGCACGAATCTTTCACAAAAGAGCAACCACAAGAAACCTCATTTTTTCTCTTTTTCCCGCTCACAACATCCAGGTGACCCTTTCCGACGGCCTTTCTGGAATCGTTGCCATAGTAACTGTAAGAGCCCGGGAACTGCATCCAGCGGTCTTTAATAATTATGGCGGACGACGTTAGAGATGTTTTGAAAGTTTCTGTTTTATCGCGGTTTATAACAGTCATTGCTCAGGTGTGTTTGCAAAAATATATTAACTTGAACTGCATTAAAATGACTTTAATACCAAGTAAATTTTATTTTAGTTGTATGACAGCAAAGTCAAAGAAAAATTTCTTAACTGTTTTAGCATCCCATTTATTTGAGCCCATATTTGACTATCATATATTTAGTAATGAATATTATAAGTATAGTGTTTAATGCATATAACAAATTCTTTGAAATCAAATTAACAAAAACCTTTAAACTTAAAACTTCATACCTCAATAAGTCCTGCTTTATTGGAAAATGAAATAAAATTTTAATAATTGTTAATTATATTTTTATTATTACTATTACTATTATTATTATTATTGTTGCTGTTGTTTTTGTCATAAGTATTACTAAGGTGAACTTCTTGGTATTCATCAAGTAAAGTGAAAACCTTTATTTTTGTGACTCCATTCAATAAAAAAGAAAACTTGTTTGCAAAATGTATGTAAATTTGTTTGAAAGAGATTGATGCAACCATATAAATTATTGTTAATGGTCACTTATGTTTGAGAGCAATGTGTTTGTGTATAATATATTAACCTGAAATTTTCACTTTTAACCCTTTTTCATTCCAGGTTACCTTAAATGGTATTATCAACGACTATGACTCATCTGCTGGTACAGACAATGTAAATAAAACAACAATTGAAGATGTACTCTTAAAAATGTTTTCTGGAATGGCAAAATGGGACTCTGTGTATTTCCTTCAAATTGCAGAAAAAGGATATTTGTATGAGCAATACATGGCATTTTTTCCTCTTTATCCTATGGTTGTTAGAGCAACTGCAAATTTTCTATCTTGGTTATTGCCTGCTCATCTGACATATAGAAGTGTACTTCTGTTGTCCTCATGGGTAACAAGCCAGCTAAGTTTTACACTTGCAGCAGTATTCATGTACAAGTTAACTAAAACAGTCTTCAGAAATAGACAGATGGCCATTATTTCATCTTGTTTATTTTGTTTTAATCCAGCAACAATTTTCATGTCAGCTGCATATACTGAGAGTCTCTTCACAGTTTTTCAGTTTTCAGCTCTCTACTTTCTTGAATCAGGGGGACCAGCATCATGTTTACTGACTTCTGTATTGTTCTGTTTTGGAAGTGCAGCAAGAGCCAATGGAGTTGTATCAGTTGGATTTATGACTCATGCCCTTGTCAAGCAATTTTTAAACACTATTTATCAAAAGAAAAAGCAAGTAAACATCGATTACAAGACAACATTTTTCCTCTTTTACTTATTTTGGCTGACTGCCAGAACATTTATAAAGTTACTGTTATACAATGGAATCGTCATCTTTCCATTTTTTCTTTTTCAGTATTATGGCTATTCAATATACTGCAATGATAATTCAAAGCTGAGTAACCAAAGCTCCTGGTGTAGTAAAACATTTCCTTTACCATATTCATATATTCAGAATCATTATTGGGGTGTTGGATTTCTTAGGTATTTTGAATTTAAACAATTTCCCAATTTTCTTTTAGCCTTTCCTATTTTTATATTGAGTCTTTGTTCATTCTTCTCTTATTGTGTAAATGAGCAAAACAAACTCACTGTGAAAACATTGGGATTAACGTCTCATGGCACCTGGCCAGAGAAGAAAAAGTTTCCAAGGTAAGGATATTGCAGTTCAAGTTTATGGGTAAAAAAGATGAGAATTGCCTCTGTAAGCTAAAATAGATTAAGTATGATATGTGTTAAATGAACTACAAGCTCCAAGTTGCAGAAGGAATGTTGCCAGTGATTAATGATACAAAAGCATTAGCAACTGAAGCCCTGGAAAAAGCAGAATACCCAGCAAACCCTGGATTTTTGAGATTCTGAGTGTACAATTTCTATAGATAAAATAAGGAATAAAATTAAAATTTTGAGTTTCACCAGCATTTTTAGTTATAAAGGAAATAAGTGTCAGCATTACATATTAATTTGGTTTGATTGATTCTACAGTTAATTATAGATCAAAGTGGCTTTGTTTATAATATGTAATAGAAAAACTTATGGAAGTAAGTTATAAACTATTCTAATTTCTCAACATTCCGACGCCATCCAGAGAGTGATTATCTATTCAGAATAGAGATGTTATTCATCCCTAAAATAAAGCCTTTGCTGAATATCCAATCAGACTCAATCAACCCTCTCTCAACAAGAAGAGGGGCCTCAGACACGGATTATCACACACGTGGGACAGGGCAGTGAAGATGATTGACAGCCACCTGTCATGTGACACTCCCCCATCACATGACAGGTTGTCAGTTGCCAGATGAAGACTGTGGGATACAGTTGCAACGTCGAGTCAAGTTGTTTGTTCGACCTTCCAACTTTCCAGTAATTGATTTAAATTTTCTTTGTTGTTAATCTTACTCTACTGGGTGAGTGAAGACATTCATTTGTATATCCAATCAGACTCTCTTAGAGCAAAGACATTTTTATTAACTTTGTCAAAAACACAATTATTATGGAACTTTCAATCTTTATAACAAACTCTATTCTGAATATATAATCACTCTTGAAAATGATGCTAAACGGCATTGAAGCATTAAGAAATTAAAATGGTTTATAACTTACTTAAGTTAGTTTTTGTAAATTGCATAGTTAATTATTATATAGTACTGGTATAATATGTTTGCTAGTAGACTAATTGTAATATGTTGTAAGTTCAGTTTTGTCATATCATAATATATTCATATATTTACATTGTGTTTCAGTCAAGTTGCAGCTCACACTGATGCATTTACCGAACCCAAGGTCTTTGTTTACTTGGTTCACTTGCTGTTTTTGACAGTGTTTGGATTCACAAGCATGCATGTGCAGGTAAAGGCACAATTTATATTAAAGCTGTGCTATTTGCTATGTACAAGATCTACATCTTTTAAAGTCCTCATTCATACTGTATCATTAAACTTCACTTGTTTGTCTGTAAACTCTTGAAAAAATTTTCTACAAAGTAACCAATACTTAAACAGACAAAATTGTAGCATAGTAATATGTTATGTATTTGTTTGAAAAAGCGACCTCTACAGATTAAGTACCCTCTTTTGAATAAGAATCCTCTTTTGAATTAGCACCCTCTTTTTAATAAGCAGCCTCTTTTGAATAATCACCCTCTATAAGCACCCTCTATGGAACAATTTGTTTGATGTCATTGATGATGACATTGAAATCCATTAAATTATCTAAGTGAAAACTACATTACAACTTGCTCGGTACTTGTCTCAGGGCATGTTCACTTGAAGCAAGTTGGCTCAGGGGAGCAGGGTTTGCTCTGTCCATCAAGTTGTCTCAAACCATGCTAAAATTTTCCATAAAATCACTGTATGGCATATTAATCAAAATGTTCACATGAAGCCAAAATATTTTGGGAAGAAGTGGGGATCAAAACATTCTCATACAATGAAGACAACTTGGGGTTAGAAATACGTCAGTCTAATATGTAGGGATATCCCTGGGGGTAGAATTGTCTCATTCCTTGTGAATGGTTAATAGCTCAAAAAGTTTGGGGTTAAAGGAGAACTTTTTTTATTGTACCCATGTATGGTTGCACAGTGTCTGAACATTGAGTTTACGTGGTGTCTGACTTCTTCAAGAGATATAGGAGTGGATTTTTGGTACATGTGAACAAGCCCCATTTTGAAATAATTTACAAAGCATGGTGATTTGCCCTGGATTATATTAGACAATAGATATTAGACTCCATGATTAGAGATTTTTAAACTGGTGTTTAAAAAAACCATGATTTTAAACTGGTATTGAAAAAAAAAAGATAAAAAAGCTTCAGGTCCTATTTTGAGATTGAAAAGGATATACATTTATTCCCAGATTACTGTAAATTAGCTGAAAGTACTTGAATGAATCTCTGCCCACTTTATCTAATATACATAAATCAAACTTAAAATACACATGCAAGCACATCTATTATATTCACCATAATTTTATTATATTCTATGCACAATTTTCGATTGTTATAATAACATATATTAGTAAAATCATACTAGTGGGCTATCATGAATGCTGCATTCTGATTGGCTACGCTACTCATAGGC